>QEPC01000081.1:0-13079 GCA_003113815.1 Sphenodon punctatus
TCGAGGGGGTGATGATGCCTCCCTGCATCCTGGGGGACCCAGCCTATCCCCTCACCCGGTGGCTGATGAAGGCATACCTGGTTACCCGGAACCCTGTGGAGGCTCTCTACAATACCTGCCTTTGTGAAAGCAGGACAGTGGTTGAGAGGTCCTTTGGGGCCCTCAAGCAGCACTGGAGGAGCCTCGCGAGCCGCCTGGACTACACGGTGGAGACCTCGGCCCTGGTGATTGGGGCCTGTTGTGTGCTGCACAATGTGTGTGAGACCGATGGGGCTGCCCTTGAATACCCCATGCCCCGGCGCCTTCCTGGCCCTGTGCCCCTGTATGTGAATGCAGAGAACCACAGGAGTACAGATACGCCAAGCACATCCGTGCTGCCCTGGCCAGGTGGATCAGCTGGGAGGCCGAGGCGTAAGGCACACCCCCCCATCTCCACCTCCCTGGGACCCCCACCAGCGCTCTGGGCGTGCCCCTGTATAGCCATCCACCTGCCCACAGCCCCGAGCTCATGAACTGACCCAGGGAGGCAATAGTTGTGCCCAAACCTTTATTTCAACGCTTTATTTCAATGTGTCACCACCACCACCACCCACCTCCCTGTGCTGTGCTCCCCCCACTCAGACCGCTCTCCCCCTTCCCCCATCCCCCACGTCTCTGGGGCCTCCCCCTTGGCCACCCTGTGGTCGCTGTGGAGCTCTGGGAGCTCCCCTCCACCCCGCTGTCAGTGTCCCCAACTGTGTCCTGGGAGGCCTCAGTGTCCTGAGGGGCAGGTGGTGGTGGTAGGGTGGGCAGGCCCGGGGCTGGATGGGCTCCCTTGGGTGGCTGCTCCCTCCAGAGGTCTACAGGGACTGGGAGGCATATGTGCGGACTGAGCGGGTGGGCCAGCAGCTGGGGCGGTGGCGGCGGTGGTGGGGGCACTGAGGGGCCCAGAATCGGGCCCTGGGCAGACAGGGTGCCCGGCAGGGCAGCTGCCATCATGTATGCACTCATGGTGCCAGCGTGCAGGAGCAGGGAGGTGCCGATGTCATGAGAGCAGTCCATCTTTGCTGAATGCTCCCACACCATTCTGTCGATGGATTGGCAGCCGGTGCCCTCCCCCAGCACCCTTCCTCCCCCCCTTGGTGGTGTGCCTCACCAGGGACCACTGGCTGCTCCCGGGGCTGCTCTCCAGCGTCCTCGTCACCCATCCATCATCAGGGCAGGGGCGTGCCATGCCCTGTGGGGATATGGGAGGGGTTGGGGTCAGCTTCCCTTGTCCCCCAGTGGCCCCCCGGGCCCCCTTCCGGTGTTCTGGGGTGTCCGGGGTGACTGGGGGCAGCCCTGTGCCCGGTGTGTTCCCCTCTCCCCCTCGGGCCTTCCCCCCAGTCCGGCCCCCTCCCACCCACATGCTTTCCCTCGATGTCCATCTCTGAGCCCTCCGAGGCTGGCCCCTCTATGTTGCTGGGGTACCCCTGTGTCCACTGGCTGAGGGTGACCAGTGTGCCGGCCTCGGAGTCTCCCGGTCCAGACAGGGGGTGGGGGCTGCGGGGGTTGGTGCTTGTGGGGGGCCTTCAGGTCCCTGAGGTCCCTGGGCATTCCTCCTGGGGGACGGGGGCCCTGGAGCCGGTGTCCTCCCTGGGGGCGATGAGGGGAGGGGGTACCTTGGTCCATTCCCTGCCCTGGACCATGGTGCTCCCCACAAGGTGCAGGGTGACGATGGAGCCCTTCATATGGAGTATGCAGTCCAGGGCGTCAATGTAGGGGGCGATCCGGGCTCCATGTCAGGACTGCTGGCTGTTGTTCCGGATGGCCTTGTACCCCCCCACCCCCGTACTCCCTCTTTAGTTCCTTTGCCTTTGAGCGGCACTGGGCCATGGTTCTGTGATGGCCCACTGCCTCCATGTCCCGCATGATCTCCCGGAAGATGTGTTCATTCTGCTGATTGACAGCGAACTCCAGTTGATGCTCCAGGGTCCCCCAGATGCTGATGAAGTCCTGTGTTTCCCTGTGCCCTCATTACCCCCCATGATGGTAGGGTCTTCTCCCATGTGGACCCTCTGGGTCCTCCTCCTCCTCTGCCACCTGGCCAGCGCCCGTCTCCTCCAGGGGCTCGGGCTCCCGGGCCCGCTTCCGTGTCTGTGGGTTGGGGGGGGTTAGGTGTTGTTTTGCCCATGTCCTGCAGCCCAACCCCTTCCCCCCTCTCCTGCTGCCTGGGCCACCCCCCTTAGTGCCCCTGTGCTGCTGGGTCCCCCCCCTTTGGTCGCCTTACCTGTTTCTGGGGTGCCTTGTCCCCCGGTCCGGTTGTTGTCTCCGGGGCTGCCTGTCCTGGCTGCTGCTGCTGCTGCTGCTACCCCTCCACCGCCTGCAGGTGCAGCATGACCCCCTCCTCCACCTACGCCTCCACCACCTCCTCCCACCACTCTCCTCTCCCTTCTGCCTCGGTCCATCCCGCCACGTCCCCCGCTGCTGTGTGTCCTTTAAATCTCCCTCCCCGGCCTGTGTTGTTGCTGGTTTCCTGGCAGCAACGCTACGTGCTTTGTCCCTGGCTGGGAATCATTTGATTCCAGGTTGATTCCAGCTGGTGCTTGCCGTTCAGACGTTACTTTTTTTTGTTTACCATTGGGAATTGCATTGACCACGCTTTCGGAGATGGTCCGGGTCGGAGCTCCCAGAAGCATGGTTAATTTTGACCCCTGGTGGGGATTGACTGTGGTGAACATCTGGCACCCGCGAAACAGACGTTCAGGGCACTTTGGCCCTGCCGCAGGCTTGACCGTGGTTGACTGTAATCTCGTAACGTCTGAAAATACCCAGTATTCAATGTAAGGAGCTTCCTAACTGAGTCCAACCAATGGTCCATCTTAGTCCAATATTGTCACAACCTGACACGGCAGCAGGGTTTCAAACCCAGCTCTCCAGAGTCTCCGGCAGAAACCTCACCCAGGCATGCTACCGGAGATTCTGAATTGGAGAAGCCGCGGGGACTGAACTTTTGGACCTTTTGCATGCAAAGCATGCACTCTACCACCTGAGCCACAGGCCACTCACTGTTTATATAGGATAACACTGAAACTACAAAGCCACCTAACTTAAAACTACACAACAAATATTTTAAAAAAGAAAGGCAGGAAATAATCAGAAAACAGACTTGAATTTTCTAACACCGCTACACCTCCAGACAAAACTTTAAACACACTTATGCCCATCAAGAAGAAATGGTTGCAAACCAGAAGTAAAAAACACTTCTGCCTCCAATTTTCAAACATCTGTAACTTTGTTTTTCATTCAATTTCCATAAAAATTGTACCCCTCACCCAAGCAACCCTCCCTACAAAATTTCAGACAGATAGGATAAATCTCAACTTTATAATGAATAGAATTTTTGTGGTTTTAATGGAAAGTGCAACTTACCTTAAATATAGAGGCACTCCCGCACCTCTAATTTATGGAATTTTACATTTCTCATAATGCTCCAGAAACCTGTAATCCTGGTATTAGGCACAAAATTATGTTGTTGCCACCATTTTTAAAATTTTTTTTTAATGTTCTTCAGAGCAGCTCTAACTCTAGCTTTGCACATTCTCAGTCTACATTTTGCAACTGGGTGAGTATTTAGCAGATTGACGTGTAATCCTAGAAGCACAGAGCAGAGAATGAATCCCCAAAGTTAACTAGTTCTTCAGTCCCTTTGCATTAAGGAGGAGCCACAGTCCCTACACTGCCCCCGAGAAATGCCCGTCTGACTTATTTTCAAAGATCTCCAGTGTAGGGTGGCCAGACCTCCCCTTTAAAAGAGGACACTTATGAAAAATACATGTTGCAGGGCTGCATTGAGTCCAGTGTAACCCTGCACCATGTATTTTTCATAAGCGACCTTTTTTAAAGGGCAGGTATGGACGCCCTACTCCAGTCACATGGCCTCCACAACTCCCTAGTGAGTCAGGCTGCATTCACACTGCAAGAGTGAGGAGTCAGGACACAGAGGGGAGGGTGAATCATAGAGACCTTCATTTCTTCTGCTTGAGAAATGGGCATGGACCTTCATCTGGAGGCCTTCCTGTGGCCCCTCAGGACAGTGGCTGTATCCAACCTAGCTTAGGTTGACAGCACACATGTTGGCGCTGGCTTAGAAGCTCCAAGCTGATGTGATGCACATTTTAGGATCAGGGCATAATCATCAGTGCCAGAGCGCAAATTTAGCCTTAAAATTAATCTAGAATGGACCCTAGAATTGCTCTGAGGAGTGTTTTTTTTGTAAAATGGGGATGATTAGATGAATTTAGCATGAAGCAGAGGTTCATAGACAATAAGAGGCTCCTGAGCTACGGGTTGGCCACCCTGGCTTTTGGTGCTGCTGTAAGAGAAGAAGGCTGTTCCATGTTAATCTCAACCAGGTTGTGGGCCCCATTCTGGTTCATTCCTGGGTGAGAGATGGGGGAGGGCCTGGGGGATTGGGAACTCCCTTGTGTGAGAGGCAAGGGAGTGGGAATGGGTGGGGTTTGGGGATGGGATTTTATTTGTGTTTTGACTTGTATTTTTCTAATTTGTTGTAAGTCGGCCAGAACTGCATGGATTGGGGGATTGGGAACTCCCTTGTGTGAGAGGCAAGGGAGTGGGAATGGGTGGGGGGGTGGGCAGAGGGGTAGGAGTGGTGGTGTATGGAGGATTATCTTTTATTGTTTCCATTTCTATAAAGCTGTTGGGAGGTGGGATTCAAATATATCTTTTTGAATATATATCAAATATTTTCAATTGTTGTAAGCAGCCCTGAGCCAAATTGTGGGATGGGGGGTGGGGCATAATTAAAAAATATAATAATAAAAATAATAATAATAATAATAAGTAAGGTAAAGTTGGGAGAGGGAAACATCCAGAATTCCAGCCTTCCTTTACTTACTGAATTGCAGCCTAGATAACATAGCACATTCTGACATAAAATCCACTAAGGATTTAACTATTGCTATTAATTTCATGTAGAAACTACTCAGATGTCACGGTGATGCACAACAGTAAAAAGCTGATGGATGGATAGACAAACATAGCATTTAAAAGATTACCTTTTACTAGCCCAACGTCTATTGTGAAAGCCAAAAGCTTGCATACGAGAGCTGAAATGGTTATCCGCCACTATTGGTATCCAGCCAAATCCTCAGAATTCGACCTGCTCTGGCAAGGGCCAGATATCAAGCAAGTATCATTTATTGTTTGATGGATTAACTGGTTAATAGTTTTACCGATTTACTGCACAATACTGCAGTGTGCCTATTGCCATTTACCCATTATTAGTAGGTAAGTAAGTAATAAGCTTTATTGCGAAGCCGAAATAGGCCATTGCAAAAATTTAAAACACACAACAACTCAGATACAAATGATAATATAAATACAAAATAAAATAAAATAAAATTATACAATCTAAGTCATAAGACTAAAAAACATTAGTCCCGGACTCCTCTGTGGCCCACATATGATATCCAGAACTAACATAAAAACTATGTACCTTTTTCCTTACACTTCCTACAATTAACAATACCCCAAAAATGCATTACTTTACTCGTGATTTCAGGGGAGTGGTCAGCCAAAAGCATATACACATAGAATTTGGCTGTTCTTCCTGGTAAGGGACTAATCAATGGGGAAATAAATTTTGCCCGAGCCCCACGCAAACCGGGGGCACTCTAATAAAATGTGGTCCACAGAATAGATACGATTTAAAGGACATTGACACAGATGATTGGCCAGAGGGATACCTTTATACCTTCCTTCGGTGAGGACGGATGGGAAGGCATTAACTCTAGCTAGAAAGAATAACCTTCAGACCCTTTGAGTGATAGTTCGATCCAAATATGGCATGGGTTTGCACTTTCTGTTGGCTAACATGGGATAAAATCCCAAGGCCCTACTGGCCTCCATAGCTGAACAGAGCTCCTGATGAGAGATATCCCTCAACCTATCCAACAGTAACTTTTTTGCCCCCTTAAAACCCAGAGGGGCAATTGCTTCTGGGCTAAAGCCCAAGTGTCTTATCTTATCCGCCACCTTCGTAATCCAACGATTTGGGGGCTTCTCTTCTACAATCAGCTTAGTCAGTGGCGCAGCCTTCTTAAATACTAGCCGAAGCCAAAAGCTCAGGGCCCCCTGACAAACCTTCTCCTGAATAGGAGGCAGACCACACACCAAACACAGGACAGCAATATTAATCCCCATAGGCGCAGCCATGAGAGCCCTTAAAAACTGGATTGCAATTTCTTGAGAGCTTTAACTTTCCCCAAAGCCCACAAATGCACACCATAGAGCAATTGTGGGATAAGCTTCCGGGAAAAGATCTTAATCACGGGTACCAACGAATAACCACCCCTTGCTCTAAAAAAAGATATAAGAGCTCTGTTGGATTGCCTAGCCTTATCCTGTGCTGCTTGATGTTGCATTAACCAGGCCCCATTAGACTGGAAGAGCAGACCTAGATATTTAAAAACCCTCACCTGATTGATTTCCCTACCATCCAATAGCCATTTATGTCTGATCTTTCTCCGTGAGAAAATAAGGACCTTAGTCTTCCCATAATTGATAGAGCAGATTTTCCTGACAATAATTCCCAAACGTGGTTAGAAGATGCCTCAAACCCACCACAGAGCATGCCAAGAGCACAGCATCATCCGCATACATTAGACAGGGAATACCAGTGTTACCAACCCGGGGAGCATGGGAAACAACTGCGGAAAGACCTTCCAACACATCGTTCACATATATATTAAAAAGCGTTGGGGCCAATATACATCCCTGCTTGACCCCACTATCTGTTGAAATCCTACCGGATAAAGCACCCTGGTTATTAATCCTAACCTTCATGGAAGTACTCCGGTGAAGACTATAAGCAAATACAGTAGTCTCCCTTCTAGTTTTAACGCTGCAAGTTTGCTCCAGAGATGCTCCCTTGAGATCGTATCAAACGCAGCCCTTAGGTCAATAAATGATGCATACAGCGCATTGGAGGAACCAGCGTACTTCTCAATTAGATGAACCAATGAAAAACAGTGGTCACTCGTGGATCTTTCCTCTCTGAAGCCAATCTGGGCATCATTTAATATAGCATTAGACTTCAGCCTGTCATTCAGCCTCAGAGACAAATATTTAGCATACAATTTACCTACTATGCTAAGGAGGCTTATGGGTCTATGGTTACTAGGGACAAACTGGCTGCCTTTCTTGAAAATCGGGACCACGACAGCCCAACCCCAATCTTTTGGGACTTTACCCGAGATGTTGATACTTGTAAAAAGAGCCGCCAGCATGGGGGTCCACCACTCAGCCGTGGATTTCAATAATTCCTCAGGAATGAAGTCCGGGCCTCATGCTTTGCCTACCCTTAAATCAGCTATCAGCTCCATTATTAGCTCCTCGGAGACAGGTTCCCATTCTGGAAAAGATTGAGATGGTGTCCATAAACTGCATGATTGGCCACGAGATGAATACAGAGAGACAAAATGGGCCTCCCAAACTTCAGCTGCAATTCGGGATGCACCCCCAGAAAATCTCCCCTGACCAATTCCTCTCACCATTTCCCAAATTCTAGATGAATTGGTTGGAAGCTTCCTCTAAAGCTTCCCATTCCCTCCGATTAAAACTGGCTTTCTTCGCAGCCAGAAATTTCCTATAAGTCCGTCTCCTAACCATTAACTCTTGGACTATACTACTTCGGGAAAGAGACTTAAATTGACGATACGGTCGTCTCAATTCTCTCCTTGCTATCGCACATTCCCCATCGAACCAGTGGGAAGACTAACACCCTTGCTTTCTTACCACAGGGCCACCCAAGCCACTATTTGTTAAGCAGGGGACTAACCAATCCACCAACTCCTTATAGCGGGCCGCAATTTCCTCATGCGATATTCCCTGGACTACTCCCCTAAAGAAATTCATCCCTTGAGGTGAGTGCAAAATGGTAATCATGCGGTTTTCTAGCTGTTCCTCCCAGTGTTTCCTCACCAATCCCCTCTTGGGCTCATTACCATCATTGGGGGAGGGAGGGGCTCTGTCCATATCACTTATGAACAGCAAAAACAGAGGAAGATGGTCGCTCTCCAACCTGGAGCCCACCTGGAAGAAATTGATTAGTGGTATTACTTTGGCTGAGATGACCATGTAGTCAATTGTGCTACAGCCCTTGCTGGCCAAATAGGTGAACTCCCCCGGAGAGTCACTCCAAAAACGGCCATTTAGAAGGTACAAATCTAGCTGGTACAGTAATTTGGCTAACAAAGCCCCATTTTTATTATAACCTGCGTCTTTTGCCTTTCTTTCCCCAAGTGATGAAGCATCTTCACTAATCCATACTGCCCCAGATTGGGCCAAGATGTTACCCGAAGAGCCCATCATAGCCTCAGGGTACAAGGACTGCAGTTTCTCTAGGGCATTGGCCAATTCAGACCAGACACTCTCCTCATAAAGAGGGGAGCTACTGGGTAACATGTAAATATTAATTACCATAAGAGACCAACTTGTGGCCAAAAGAAGACACCCACTGCCTCGAGGTATTGCCTCGGGGAGGGGCACAAATTTCACCTTAAGTGATTCAGAAACAAAACAGGCTGTGCCCTCACTGGGTCTGCCCCTTGCATGCGTGGCTACAGCTCCCTGCCAGAAAGCCTCATATCCCTGCAAAATCGGTTCATCCTTACACCACGTTTCCTGGGCCAAGATCACATCAAAACCTCTCAAGTATGACTGGCATCCTTGATCATGAATTCTGGAGCTCCAACCTGCCATGTTCCAGGAAAGGATCTTCAGTCAAGGTCACCAGTCCCTGGGCATCAATTGACCTTAGGTTTGTTTAATATATCTATGCCCTCCTTACTGGTCCCAAGGGCCAGATCCCCAATGCCACCCTGCAACTCCTCCCATACTCCTAAATCCCCGAGACCAGCTCTGTTAGGAAGGGACCCTCCTTCCTGGGCTGGTAAGAATAGATCTATTTTAACAATAGCATCCACCTCATTACTAGAATCCTTTAATCCTTTTAAATTGGAGGACAGCTCGTCGGGGACCCAGACAGATGTCTCATGAGAGGTTACTCCCTGGACCAGCAGGGTGGGAGTCTGCAAGGGACTTCCTACCTCCAATTTCCCAAGCTCCTGAAACTTGACCCACTTCCTACTGGTTTTGTCTGGATTACTGATACCAGGATTATCCACATAAATCCTCCCTGGGTCAGAATCCCCATCAATGCAGATAACATCCTGCCTCTTGCCCCGCTCTGACCGGATCTCCTCCACGTTTGTCTATATAGGGTACATCTGAATTGGAAGGGGTGGGGGGCCATCATCTACACCAAGACTTTGAGGTTCCATACTCCCAAGAAGTACCTGCTGTTCCTTGCTAACCCTGCCCCTCACCCTGCCCCTTAACCTTTGTACCCTGAGCCAAAGAAAGTAGCCTATTATTAATATTATCCAACGGACGACCGTTGGAATGAGATTGACTTATCTCCATATCCTCATAAAGGGTTTGATATAAATACTGCCCCCCCTCCCCCCCGGTAGTCCCTGTGCCTGGCGATTGTTGTATTTGGGTAAGATCCACCTGCTCTGCCTTTCACTGAACAGTCTCCACTGGGACTCCCTCCTGAGTGGGGCCCTGCAAGGGTCCCCCTGAATTTCTGATAGGGTTCATGTTAACACCCTCTGATGAAACATTTGGGGACAACAACAAATGTATTTACATACATTTTAGCCAAACAGATTCCCCTGTCAGACAAAATTTTATAGGTCTTCCAAATACAGTCTGGGAGAGAGCTAGATCTGAAAGACACAACACACTTAAATATCCCTCTATTCCTTTGCAGTACCCTAATACTCAATATATTCCTAGCTTGGCAGGGAATATGTAATAAAGCTCTTAAATGCCTAGCCACTAGGCAGGGGGAGGACCACTGGGGGACAACAACCGACGGCAAAGGGAAGACTGAAAAGGCCACTGCATGCCTACAATGACTAAATTGAACCAATGGCCTTTCCTTCAAGCTCCCATCAAGCTTTAGGGCACTAGAGGAAGCACTGTCAGGATGAGTCCTAGAAACCAGGGCCGCATTAAAAGACTGGATAGGAGGAGTACTCTGATTACACCTCCCCCCCTGGAATATGAGTCCCTCTGCCACAAAATCCTGTTTAGCAACCATCTTAGATTCCTCTATAATTTTGGTAAGAATGGTAATTTGAGCAAAGATGTGCTGCAAAGTTTTACAAATTAAGGCAGTTTGATATTTAAATTTTTTTTTTTTAATATTATTTAAATAAATAAAATAAAATAAAATAAAATTAAAAAAAATAGTTTGATCCGCCATAAGTTGGGCCCACTTCCTGTCCATAAGGTCCTTCTCCACCCTCACAGGGGCTCGTGGATCGCGGGTCACAGCACTCTTGTCAGGTGAACTTGGGGCTTGATCACAGCAACTGCTCACCCTTCTGGTTCTGGAACCATCCTCTTGCAACAATTGAAGCGGAGGCTGGTCGGCCGCCAAACTCTCAGGGGAGAGAGCTGTGAAGTGGTTGGCTAGAGGAATCCCAGGAGACTGTGGGCTAATCCCATGCCTCCTTTCCTCCATGCCCGAAGGTCCCAACAAAAAATCTTCCAACTTCCGTTGCTTGGGGAAAGGGGCCCCCAAGTCTTCCTCCAGGGGTTTTCTTCTCATTTTCGCAGGCATTACTGAGCTAACCAAAATACTAAACAAGACAAAAAGACACAAGGACCGGATGGCTCGCAGCCGCGCCTGCCAGTGCCTAAAGCTGTGTGCACAAGGGTGCACCCTTGCGCGCGCAGCCCTTAGGCGCACTGCCCTGGTGCGTGCCTATGGCACCACCTCCAATGTCAGCTTGCTTTTAAGCATGGCCAGGAGATCCTGTCCGCTTACTCGCTCCGCCCCCATGCTCCTCCAGCCTCTTGCAGGTGTCCACAGCTTGCCTCCGCCGCATGCTCTCTGCTCCTCCATGCCACCTCTGGTGTTGGCTTGCTTTTAAGCATGGCCAGAAGATCCTGCCCACTCACTTGTTCCACCCCCTGCTCCTCTGACCTTTTGCAGGTGTCTGCAACTTGCCTCCATCGCACGCTCTTCGCTCCTCCACCTACCCATTATTAGTTCCCTGTTTACTCCCTCAGAGGAGTAACAGTAACATTTGGTTTTGCAGCAATATGGTAATGATAATACGGAAACCAGCTAACTGTTGCTGTATAATTTAGTAATTCAGTTTGTTGGTTAGCTGTCATGGCAATCTGTTAGTGGCCAAATAATCATCAAACTATCCAGAAAGGTATCTTGGATAATAAATTTACCATTCGTTTCAGCCCTGATGCGCCTCTCTCTAACCAAAGTTGGACAAATAAAATGTATTAATTATTATTATTATAAGCATTTGTATAGTGCCAGATGTGGACCTGGTGCTTTACAGAATAATAAGATAGATGCGGTCCCTGCCTACAGCTTACAATCTAATAGACATGGGGGGGGAGAGACAAGGAGAGGGGACATAGGGAGAGACAAGGGATAAATAACATTCAAGCGAATGTGAAGTCTCAGGTGCATGTGCTTGGCTTGGTTGCAGTTGGCAGGAGTCTGCAGGGAGGGCAGACAGTAGATATTGCGGGGAAAGTTCTAACAGGCATCGGGAAAGGTGGCGAGGAAGAGGTGGGTTTTGAGGAGGGATTTGAAGGTGCGGAGGGAGGGGGCAAGGCAGATGTGGGCAGGGAGGGAGCTGTCTCTTATACACATCTAGATGTGTATAAGAGACAGCCCTGTCCTAGTGAAAGTGGGGGGCGGACGTAGTGAAAAGAGCAGGGCCCAGGACAGTTGCCCCAAACCACCCCACGGTAAAGCCGGCCCTGTGAACTAGAGAAGGATTAGAAGTCATTTTGAGCACTGAATGCACTAAATAAATAACCAATCAGAGTAGGGTTTTTTTGTTTAAAAATGCCTATCACCTGTGGGGAAGCAAAACACTTTCACCATGAAGAGAGACTGTAGGTGGGAGAAACTGGGGGTACTGCAGAGAACCATTCACATGTTACATTGGCTACATGGGAGCCCTTACTGGCCCAAGGATTTTGGCCACTCTTGGCAAAGGAAATTTTCCTGTGCTCTCTGTCCAAACGCTGTGCAACCCATATACAGCCCATGTCCCGAGGCACCAATGGGCTGGCAGCCTCAGCTCCCCCCCACATCCAGCTGTTCTCTCACTGAATTGCTTGTGGTTGCCAGCCGGGATGGGGGAGTTGCTGCTCTAGCTTGCTGCCTGTATGGTTATGCTGGCCCTGGCTCTAACTTCAGGCAATTGTCCCAGGGTGGTTGTTTTTGAGGAGCAACCATTCCCAGATCTGACATATAGCCAGGCCTGAGTTTGTGTGTTTGCATGGGTTTGGGATCATAGCTGCATGGCTAATAGAAGATGTAAAAAAGCCCCATGTTGTTTGACCATCAATGGCACGTTTGCACTCCTAAATCACCAAGATCCTTTTTGAAAACCCCACCCTTAGTTCTTCAACCACCCCCCTGTGGGGGACAATGGACTCTAGTTGCCCTTACAAAGCAAGCACGTTTGGAAACATTTGTGGGGGAGGAAGCCTACCCTTTGTGGAGCTATAGGGAGATTATCTGGAGCTTCTCATGTGCGAGTGGGAATTTCACCTCTCCGTCTTGCCTTGCCATGCATGATGCAATGACATTATATGGCCTCAGATGCCACCGATATTTACAGCATAGTCTTTTAGGGTGCAGCCATCTCAGAACGGCATGAAAACAGATTAGTGCATGAAAAGTATAACCGTGTGTGTCAGCGTATGCAACTGTTTGCATGTTTGGGACTTTGGAGTATGAGTATCCCAGTGATGAGGAGCAGGATTGATCAATACACTAACACAGGAGTGAGGAACCTCCAGCCCAGGGGACAAATTGGGTTTGTGGCTTTTCCCCCTTTCTTTCTGGCCATTTTCCAGTTCTTGGATCTGGCTCATGGATCCAGTCCCTTCTCTTAAGCACTGAAAGAACGAGCTCGGGGTGGGTAAGCCATGCCTCTCTACCGCAGCACTTCTCACTGCCCCTGCCGATCTCCCCCGCC
>QEPC01000081.1:21299-49282 GCA_003113815.1 Sphenodon punctatus
ATGAGGAAGGAAAGGAATTGGTAATAGATTTCTGTGCAAGCACCAGTTCTGTAAAATGCAACCTGACAAGCAGAGAGCTCTCACAGAACAGAGAGGAAAACAGAAACACATGGCTCGTTCATTATAAAGGGTTGCAGTGCCCTCCTCCACAGCCCGCTGATTGGTTGTGGGAGGCAGCAGGCATTGAGCAATCACAGACTGCCATGAGACTGCTGGGGCCTGATTATGCTGCTCATTGGCCAGCGATGCATCCATCAGATACTGCTGAGCTGCTTGCGCCTCCCAACACAGGCACAGTTCAAGAGTTCAAGCCTCTTTAGGGCTCCGAGATGTCTGCTCCCTCCTCCCCTCTCTATTTCCATCAAACCCAAAACTGCAATTGTCACTAATAATAACAACGACAACGATAACAACATTGTCGTTTTCGTTATCGTTGTTGTTATTCTCGGTTGTCATTTTCGTTATTGCAATAATGATAATGAAAACAACAATTGTCGTTATCTTTATTGTAATAACGAAAACTACATGCACATCCCTAGCCGTCCTTTCCTCCACCCTAGCTCATTCATTAGCAGCACTAGTGCTGCCAGCATTCCCTTCCCAGCCCTGCCCCTACGGTCTCCTCTGCAGCAGGCAGGGTGTTGCCTGACGGCACTCGAGAAGGAACCGCCCCTGCTCCCCTCTTAATTTTTGCAGCTTTGACAGCCCAGGGAGGGGAGAGGGACAGAAAAAAGCTCCTGTAGTTTTGGAGAATCCCTACAAGCAGTGGCATAAGGGACAGTGAGTTTGAATCCCACTTCTACTGACTGTTTTGTGTATACTGCCCACTTTTTCCATTTTATCAATGCTTTGTTCTGCAAGAGAAGGAACTAGGAACTGCTGCCTTAGTTTACAGAAACATAACACACAGGGGACTAGAAGAACCCAAGACTCTAAACATGGTTGCCCCAAGGCTTAGTGATAGCTATTCATATCCAATCACATTGCTAATGCTGCCACAGTATTCTAATGAACAGCTATTTAATTACTGGGCAATATGCAGTTTCTCTCTAGTGGCTGAATTAAAAAAAGAACCAGCTGTAGCTCAAATAATAGAGATTTGAAAAACAAATTTAAAAGGCATAGATCCATTCTGGTTTAGGTGAGAAGATGGTATATCTGGTATATATGGGAATGAGTTCATTATCTGTAAGCTGCCTTATGATCTGTAAGCTGCTGTGTGCCCTTTGGCAAGGGCAGCATATAAATGTAAATAAATAAATATATTTTGTAAAGTTTGCCTTTTTAATGTGCTTTAAAAAAAGGTGAGGGTGGATCTTTGGAGGGGGCCCAGAAACAATGTCACTGCTCCAGATAAGCAAATGGTTACTTAGGTCATCTATTATCTTGTATCACTGAAAATTCTGGCAACTTTTTTTTTAACATGTTCTAACCTCCCATCTTCCCCATCCCCACTGATGGAGATATTTAGATGCAGAATATTAGTTGGTTTATAGAGCTTGTTTTTCTTTACTTGAGGCCTCTATAATGCCAATATTTGCTGGGGGAGGGGGACTGGGGGAGTAGATCGGAAACAGGCAATTGCTCCATTCCATTTGGATTTCTTGAGTTGCTATCCTCTAATACGGTGAGCGTTGAGTTGGGGTTAGCACAATATAGCAGTCTGTGTGAAGGAAACTTTATGGCCTTGTTTTTGCTAGCAAATGATACTGGCGCTGTGCTATCTGTTATATAACAAGGGATTAGGTTGCGCACAAGACACTGGCAGTTTTGTTCTTTAGAAATGTAGGAAAGATTTAGAAAGAGAGCTTGAGAACACAGAGGTACAAAAATTATATGGACAAGATGTTCTTACCTACTGGGCTTAATTTCAGTGTGTGTTATAATGATAGGTAGCACTTCAGCTCATTCCAGAGCTCTAAAATCAGCAAGCAATCCTCATAAGAACATAAACAGTGCCATCCTGGGTCAGACTAGGTCCATCGAGCCTGGCATCCTGTCTCTGATAGTGGCCAATNGCTGGCGGGGGGTGGTGGTGTCCTGCAGTGCCACAGGGGGCGGGACCGAGTCCAAAGCCCCCAACGTCACTGCGTCAGAGTCCAGGGAGATTCCCCGCTCCGGCTGTCCTCCCGGAGGTAAGGAGCACCACCGGTCGGGGGGGCTTGACAGCAGGAGAAAAAGCACACATAGTCCTGTGGATCTGGCCTGTGGATTTGGTCCCTTTCCTATTCCTGGATCGGTTCTGCTGATATGTATCCATGTGAAAAACTGCATGAATCTGTGTCCTTTGAAGTCAGTGGAAAAGCTTCACTGGCTTTCATGGTGCAGGACTGATGCCTTTGAATAGTTTCATTGACATTGATAGGCAACATGCCCAGTGCACATCGCTGACCATTTACAAGTTTGCACATTCCTGTTGAATTGTTTTATCCAATGTGCTATCTTGCAACAGGTGTTTGGTTTTGCTATTGGTTTTTCTGTTCAGTTTTGATGATGCTCTGTCCACCTTAAAATCTAGAAAGCAAGTCTTATTTTCTCAAGAGACTTATTTTCCTTAAAGGAAAACTCAGTGATGCTGACACTTGCTCACTTGCTGAGTTTGTTAGCAGAAGAGGGTTGGTGAGGGTGGTGGCAATACAAAACATGTATTTGTGGAAATTGTGCTTTTCTGCCCCACAAGCTGTAGACATTATTATATTGCTTAGTGTTAAAATTCAAAGTATTTTTACAAAAAAATTACTCACATTCTATTTTGTACAATACCCCCCCTTGAACACAAAGTAACTCTGCCTTCAGTGGCAGTAATACTTATTTTATCCAATACTTACTTTGGGATGCCAGTAAGGTACAGGGGAGGGAAGATCCCAGAAGGAACAAGGAAAGGGGTAGGGCTGAGGGCCCTGTTTTTTTTTTGGGGGGGGGCGATGTCCCAGTTTTCCTTTAAAAAAAGATATGGCCACCCTACTCCTGACAGTCAGAGATTATGCCTCCCACACCTACTTGGCTAATAGCCTCCAAGAACTTATCAAATCCAGTGATCCTCCCCATATTCCTGTGAGGTAGCTATTACTGATGGATGATGGATGATGGAGGTGCGGTCGGAGTCTGAGATATGTCTGCAAATGCTGTATCAGATTTAACTGACAGAACATGCTCCTCGCCACAGCCGCCACCTGAGCAATGTGAGGTGAAAATGTGAGCAACGTGAGGTGAAAAGTAAAAAGTGAGGTGATCAAATTTGCAGATGAGACAAAGTTATTCAAGGTAGTTAAAATCCAAGCAGAATCTGAAGAATTGCAAAAGGATTTTTGTGAGACTGGGTGATTAGGTATCTAAATGGCAAATTAAATTTAATGTTGACAAGTGCAAAGTGATACAAATAGGGGAAAATAATCCAAACTATTGGTACACAATTCCAGGTTCTAAATTAGTGGTCACCACTTAGGAAAAGGATCTTGGAGTCATTGTGGACAATACATTGAAATCCTCAGCTCAATGTGTGGCGGCCGTCAAAAAAGCAAACAGAATGTTAGGATTTATTAATAAAGGGATAGAGAATAAAACTGAAAATATCATAATGCCTCTCTATAAGTCTATGGTGCAACCATGTTATGGGTGGTGTTTCTCACTTTCCCTGACACCAATTACCAAGTGTCTAGGCATTACAGCCCCAGTGGGAACACACTATTAACCTAGTCCCAGGCTTAACCGAAAAGCCTCTCTGACAATAGACCAGGTTTTAGTCAATAAGACTGGTCTCTTGTGGACTCATACCACCTTTTCCACTACAACAGAGTGGTGACCGTCTTCTCTTTAGACTATCCCATAGTATCTCAGGAGTGATCAATTCTCGGGATCTTATTGAAGGAATTCTGTTTAACCATTACCATGTAAGAATATAGACCACACAAAACTGACCAATAAAGACAAATTTATTTAGTAAGTATAAATGGTTCTAAGATATAAGGTTTTAAATTCTTAAAGGTTACTTTTCTAGACTTATTATTCTAAAGTTTATCTATCCCATTCATACTCACTCAGGCATACATTTGACTGGCCAGGTCCAAAGTAACCTTGTTGAAAGAGGCTGGAGTGATGGCTTCCGCGGAACTGCCTCTAGTTGTCGGGTCAGTTGGTTCTTTCTTTCTCTCCAAAGTCAGGGGGTTTGTGTCTTCTTTTTATGCACCATTTTGCTGGCCACCTGTCGGGTGACGGTTTAGGGGATTTTTGTTAGTCAAAAACACCTATTTTAGGTCTGATAGGTTTGTCAGAAATGTGGCTTGTAAGTCTTTTGCTGGTGTTGAGGTTTTTAGTTCTTCTTTTTAGAGGGCTGGTGCTTTCCGCTCATCCTTTAAAATAGATGTTTTTCTGCTGTTGTGCTGGTGCTTTCTGCTCTGTTCCTCTTTTTGGAGGGCTGGTGCTTTCCGCTAGTCCTTTAAAATAGATGTTTTTCTGCTGTTGTGCAACTTACTTGTTTGCCAGGTGCATTTTAGCTGAAATCCCTGGCATTTTGCTAGAGGCAGTTTTTAAATTATTCTTTTATGTCCATTTAGGCCATCTGTCCAGAAGCCTCTCTTCAGCCTGGTCAACCTAAAACCATGCACTCAAAAGTCATGCTTACAATATTTTATAACAACCACACCTTGAATATTGTGTGCAGTTCTGGCTGTCCCATCTGAAAGGTACAGAGAAGGGCAAAATGATAAAGGGTATGGAACAGCTTCTATACAAAGAGTGGCTTGATAGGTTGGGGCTCTTCAGCTTGGAGAAGAGATGACTGAGAGGAGATAGGAGATTTGCCCTCAAACCTTCACACGTGCCATATTGACATTGCCACTTCCCCCTTAGTTTCCCACACACATGGAGGAAATGGCGCCCTCTCGCCTCTTCCGTCCCACAGATCCACTCACCACCACCCCAATGTCCCCTAAAGAGTGCATGTGCCTCCCCATCTAGCCCCCACAACTTTCCTCTCACCCTGCCAACACAGGGAAGGAACGGTAGGAGGGGGAGGGCAGCATCACACATAAAGAACATTAGAGAGGACAGGGCTATCTGGGGTAGCCCTTACCTCAGATGCTGTTGGGCCTGGGAGAGCTGGTGTTAGGGTCCAGGCTTGAACCTGGACCCTGACCGGTGGAGAGGCTTCCCCAGCACCATATGGTAGCCAGACTTGATTATAACAGTCCCTCTTTATGCCTGGTGTCTTGCCTTGCTTGACTCCTCCCCCCTGGATCCGTCATTGGCTCCCAGCAGAATAAAAGGCATGATGGGAGCAATTGCAAGTTGTGGGATATCAGCTCTTATATGTGATCCTGTCTGCACACTGTCTGTTGTCTAGCAATCTTATCACTTGGGCTAACTGTTCTTTTGCCTGCTTCTTGTCTAGTTCCCTCTGGCTCTGCTCCCCCTTTCCCCTCCTGGTAGCCCTGGTTATCTTGCCCCCTTGATTCCTGTACACCTGTCTTGTATTAGCAGTTCCTTAGCTTGTTCTTACACCTGCTGTGGGTTTGCCTTACTGTGATCTTGCTCTTGTGTAAGGGATTTCCCCCTCTTCTCTCTAAGGTCTATACTCCCTTCTCTGATATTCTGTTCCCTCTATCTTGCTCCTTGCTTGTCTCTGGTTTTCTAATAGCAGCCTTGCTTCTGTCCATGGTTGTATAGGATTCAGCTCCTAAGGCCTGCTCCCCTTTATTACTGTTCTCCTGCTTATCCTTGGCCCATGTTGGCCTAGTTCTCTGTGTATAGGTCCTTTCTAGGAGCCCAGCTATGTTGTTGGCCCTCTGAGATTCCTGTATCCCTCTCTAGGTTCCTGAGCCCTTGTGTGATATAGATTGTTTGTGCCCCCAGTCCTTGTCTAGCTATATTCCCCATCCCTATTCCTGTGTTCTGTGTTTCCTGTTCTCTTGTGTTGCTGTGACTTAGGGTTAGTGCCTTCCTTATCTCCCCTTCAGATTGTGTCCCCTCTCTGATAGTGTGGTTGTGCTTCTGGTCTCTCTAGTCCTAGTGAATTCACCTTATGGCTCTTGCTTAACCTTGTTGTCTTATCCTGCTTCCCTGTAGCTCTTGCATTACTAGACCCTCTCTCCCTGCTCTTCCCCTGCCACTGTTGTCTTAGCAACTGACTTTTGTGCCACCTCTAGTTTCCCTGGTCTTTTTCTTGTCCCAGTCGTGCACCTTCTATCATTGTGTCTGTACAGCTCAGCACTCCCTTCCTAATATTGCCTTGTATCTAGTCCTTCTTGATCCTCTTCCTTGGGTCCCTGCTCTGGTTACTGTTATGGTGCCTTGTTCTCTCCCTTCTCAGCTCCGGCCTGGTTCCCACTGTCTTCTTTCTCAACCTCTTCATTGTAGTTTGTTTCTGTTCCTCTCTAGTCTGTTCTGGTGTCTGGCTGACCGTGCCTGATAATTTGGAGCCCAATGAGGNAGGTTGGTATGCCACTGGGAAGTACCAAGGGCAGATGCTAAAGTCCTTACTCCTTTGGCTAGCCCCTTATCAGTCAGGTATGTGATCCCACTATCAACTAAATTATCTGGTGACTAAAAAACATAGTTAGGAGCAAGGGGACCAAATGCATCATGTGGATAATTTTTATCTGGCCCCTTTCCTGTTCCTGGATCTGACCCCAATGTTGAGTTCCTACCCACAAGCCATGGAAGGCTGAGCTCACTGGCATGGGGATCCCTCCTTGCATGAAAAGGACTGAGATAGGCAAAATTCTTCCTCACCTCTCCTTTTCCCTTCTCCCCTCCCTGCTTTCCCTGTGTCTCTTGTAGAGGTTTGTGAATGCTGCCCCCATAAGAGGAGGCTCACTCCAGGGGCAGTTTCAGGAGGGATGTTGGTTGATGGGAGGGGAGGGCTGAAATCATAAGTTGGCATAGTGACAGTATGCAAAATAAATACTTTCCCATTAATAGGGAAATGAATGCACTGTTTAAGCAGTATTAAAATAATCTCTTTTCAATTATTAAATCAAGAAATTAATACTATATACATGCCTAGAATGACAAGGAATATGCCACAGGGAGCACCGGGAATAAAGGGGAGTGGTTGGGATGAGGCCATTGGGAGTGGCTGGAATGAATGTAGACTGAGTGGAATGACAGGGAGGAGGCCTCTGGGAGTGGGTGGAATGTCAAAGAGGATACCCCTACGCGGGGTGATCTTCCAGGGCGTTTTCACCCGGACAGTTAGTTATAATCGCTGTGGTTGTTATAATCACTGGGGTTTATAACAACCATTCTTAAACTAGTACAGACTAATGTCAGTCTGAATTACTAGTGCTTATTAGTCCAGACTAGTTGACTATCCAGTACATATTGCCACAGAGTCCAGTGGCAAGACCTGACAGATGCTCTAGGCATTTCATGTCTCTATAGTTTGTAGGATCACACGAAGTGATGTTTCAGTCACAGAAAACATGTATTTTTCGTAAGTGTTCCTTAAAAAGCATTCCTCAGGGGAGATCATCATTGTTAATTCTATTAGATCTGTCGGCAGCATTTGACACTGTTGACCATGAGATGTTGGTGGCTCGGCTGCAGGACCGGGCTGGAGTGGGTGGAATTGTTCTTGAATCGTTCCGCTCTTTCCTGGCTGGGAGAACTCAGCGCGTGGTTTTTGGGGAGTGTTCATCATCTCCCCTGGACCTCATATGTGGTGTCCCACAGGGTTCTATTCTATCCCCCTTCCTGTTCAACGTGTACATGCAGCCTTTGGGTGAGGTCGTGAGAGAGTTCGGCGTACGTTGCCATCAGTATGTCGATGATACACAACTTTACCTCTCTTTTTCTGGAGACTCAGACCTGGCGGTCTTGGTGCTTACCTGATGTTTGGCGACTGTGGGAGATTGGATGAGGGCGAGCCGTCTGAGACTGAATCCTGACAAGACAGAAGTGATGTTGGTGGGTAGGGCGGGAGGTGTGGTGCCTCCTGTTGTGGATGGGATCTGCCCTCCTCTAGCTACTCAGGTCCATAGTATGGGGGTGCTTCTCAGTTTGCATCTTCGCCTGCATTTCCAGGTGGCAGCTGTGGCGAGGGGCACTTTTTGCCAGTTGCATCTGGTGCGACGGTTGCGGCCATCTGTTTCTGACTCTGACCTGGTCACCATCATTCATGCTTTTATCACCTCTAGACTGGACTATTGCATGCACTCTACATGAGGCTACCCTTGGTGATGGCCCGGAGGCTGTAGCTAGTGCAGAATGCGGCGGCATGTCTCCTAATGGGGACGGGTTGCCGCAAGCACATTACACCAGTGCTCCGTTCGCTGCACTGTCTGCCTGTTGTTTTGGGGCCCGATTCAAGGTGTTGCTATTGACCTATAAAGCCCTAAATGGCCTGGGCCCTGCCTACCTGCAGGACTGCCTCATGCCCTGGGCCGTGGTGCAGCCCTTGCATTTGACCGGGAATGCCCGACTCGAGGTCCCCTGAGTTTCCTGGGTGGCGATAATCTTGGTGGCAGCCCCTAGGCTGTGGAACTCCCTCCCGATGGAGGCCCGCCTGGCCCCTAACCTCCCCGCTTTCCAAAGACAGTGTAAGACCTGACTGTTCCGCCAGGCCTTTGGTGAAGGAGTTGGGTAGGGAGGTGAGGTGTGTGTGTGTTTTATGTGGTGCTGCCTTATGTTTATACTGTTTTCTATTGTTTTATAAGATTGTATATGTTTAATTTATTGTTGTGAGTCACTCCGAATTGCCTGTGGCAAGAGGCAGTGGGTTAAAAATACAACAAAATAATAATAATTTAAAAAAACCCTGCAGAGATGGCAAACCTAGCCAGGGCATGGCGGTTTGCATTGCAGGAGGATTGTGATTATAACAAGGGGTGGGGAGCAGAAATGTTAAGTCAGGTGGGGGCTTGGGCTGGGGTTGTCTGGGTACCTTGAATTAAACGGAANTTTTTTTCCATTGATTTCAATGGGGACAGTTCCCCATTGAAATCAATGGAAAAGATCCGGTACCGGTAAACCGGTATTAATCCGGTAAGCTGGTATTCTTAACCCCCTCTCACACACACACCTCTCTCTCTCACACACATACACTTTTCTTTGTCTCTCACTTTCTCTCACACTGACCCACGCACTCACTTCTCTCACACAAACACTCAGACACACTCAAGACTCACACACACATTTCACATAGATACACTCACTCTCACAGACACAAGCTCACACTCTCTTCTCTCTCTCTCATCTCTCACACTCTCTCCTCATCTCTCTCACACACTCTCATCTCTCTCACACACACAACACTCTCATCTCACAGCTCTCTCACAACTCACACACTGTCATCTCACAACTCACGCACACCTCTCTCTCTGTCATCACTCACACACACACAACTCTATTAATCACAGATACACAAACATTATCACACACAAACACCTCTCACTTATCACATGCACTCCTCTCTCTGCTCACATCACATCACACACACCCCTCTCTCACTCTACTTATCTCACACACAGGCTCTCACCCACTCATCCAAACACACTTACTCTCTGGAGGTGGGGGAGAACGAAGGAACCGCACTGCTTCCTGCCACTGGGGCACTCGCAACAATCCTTCTGTCACTGCGTTTAACGGCCTGTGGCCCATGCTGCTGCATGGAGTGGGGCAATGACATTTTCCTATTGTGGCATGCTGGGAAATGTAGTCCCATGCATGCTGGACTGGGAAACAAACTAGAAAACCAGTTTCGTAGCCCAGCATTCTGGAACTACATTTCCCAGCATGTCAGAATGGGACAACGGTGTGGCCCCACAACGTGTGCGCAGCAGGTGGCACGAGCACGGGGCCTCTAAACCATCTGANGGACTGGGAAACAAACTAGAAAACCAGTTTCGTAGCCCAGCATTCTGGAACTACATTTCCCAGCATGTCAGAATAGGAAAATGGCGGCCAGCTCCCCATGTACGCATGGGAGTGTGGGGTGGAAGGAGTTAAACTGTAGTGGCGCGGCTGCCCCAGCCACATCATATTTATTGCACCACTTCACATGGGAGGGCGGGAGAGAGGACCTCTGACCCCAGGTGCAGGTCCCCAGCTGGCACGCGGCCAGGTGCAGCTGCACAGGTCGCACATACTTAGGGCTGACCCTGCACTCAATGCACAATTAACTTGTGGAATTTGTTCTCAGGGCCAGTAGTATAACTGGATTTAAAAACAATGGGATACGTTCTTGGAAAGTATGTCCATTAACAGCTATTAGCCAATTAGATTTAGGGGACATAACGTGTTACTATCAGGAACTGGAAGTGAACAACACACTGGGATGGATTGCCCATTGGGACCTGTTAGGTACTTCTCCCAAGGACCGAGATTGGCCACTGTCAAGGACAGGATGCTGAGCTCAATGAACCATTGGTCTGACCCAGGACGGCACTACTTATGTTCTTATAATGAAAGGTTCTCAAGCAGAGGTGATCAAAAAATTTTGTCTGATATTTTCCAATGGAAACTTGTCCCCCCCCACCCACCCCCAAATGAAAACATTTTCAGGAAGTGTCTGTTTTGTTTAAAAGCAAAACAAACAAACAAACAAACCTGCTCCCCTGAGATTTTTTTTCTCCCTGCTTTCAATTTTTTCTTTTTTCTTTTTTTTTTTGGTCAAAATATCTAAAGGGTTTGACAAGATGGTGTTTCTAACAGTGCTTATTCTCCCCCACAAAATTTTATGCTGAAAATTAGTTGGCTTTTCTTCTACTTTTGCAATAGGATCAACTCATGTTGTTATCATAATTCTACAAGTCTAGGAGTTTCTTAATGCCTAAGGCTACAATCCCCAAACCACTTCCTGCAGAGTACTCCTTGTGGACTTCAGTGGAGCTACTCCTGAGTAAGTGGTGTGTGTGTAGCTTGCATCCTAAAATCACAAGTCTCACAATAAAATAATGAGAATCTCAGCTATCAATTTTGTTGTAAAAAGTAACTTCCCAGACAGTGTGGCTGCAAAGAAAAACTTGAAAGTAGAACAGCAGTGTACCTGAACAGCTCTTAAACCAGCAGACAAATAAAGAGAGACCAACAGTTCTTTTCTGTTGTAGAAATCTCATGATTTTCAAACCGGTTTCATGCTTGCGAGGAGTCTGGCTTTTTGAGCATTTAGTTAACTTCTGAATACTTGAGATTAGCAACTTTCCATTCTCCACCTTTTGCTTCCTCCATTTGGAGGCGGCTGCTGCTGCTGCTGCTTCTCAGGTGCAGCTCAGAGTAATCTCGTGGCTGTTTGTACAAAGTATGCTTTTTGCTTTCAGCCAACTCCTATTAAGCAGACATCCAAAAAATCCACCATAACATATGGCTCTCTTTTGACACAGGCACAAAAACTAAATATAGGACTTTCAAAGACTCCTCCAGGAGTCGCATGTTCAGCTGCCTTATAATTCTGATGAGAGTTAAGTACCTAGCCTTAAAAACTGTAAAAAACTGTAAGCCGCCCCGGGCTGCATGGCAGGAGGGGCGGGATATAAATTTATTAAATTTTTTAAAAAAACAAAAAACAAAACTTTCTTTCTCCCTGGATGTAACCATCCCTCTTCTCTCAAATCTGTGGTGAGGACAGCTTTAGGAAACTTTGCATTGCCACTGGCCACACTGAGGGCGCTTATAAACAAGCCCTCTCCCAAGCGGGAGAGGGCTCAACCCCACATCTAAACCCTGTGTTACTCTCTGCGATGTGTCTGATGTTTAAAAGAGCATCAGACGCATCCCGGAGAGTAACTGCGCATGCTCGTCCTTGCAGAGCGTCTCTGCGTGTGCGCGCCCTGCCTGCGTGACCTGGAAGTGTGGGTTAAAGCCGGCACACCTGCGATCTGGGTCTAAGGGGGAAGGATTGCCGGACCGGCTGGACGCGGGAAAGACGCTGCTGCTGAGCGCGTCAGACATTTAAACGGACGAAAATAATGGCGGCTGTAAAAGGGATCAGCCGTCATTTTTGTCTCATTTATAAACGCCCTGAAACCTGTTTTAATGCTGGAAGACTGCTATCTCTAGTCCGCCAATCCTCTTCACAGGCTAATTAGGGATACCATCTAGTTCCTTTTATTAGAGGAAGTCAAATCTCTTGTATGTTGAGTAACTGATCTTCTATTGTTCAGCCTTCTTTCCCAGATTATAAACTGGAAACCTAGAATTTATGCAAATAAGGCAATAGCACATTCTAGAACAGAACCCAGGAGTCCAGATCCCATGTCTACTGCTTCAATCCTAATACCATACTTGAAGCCATTTTTTATTTCTATAGCAAGTTCAGCTTTCAAAGTGCTTTACAATTCTTGTCTAGTTCATCTTCACAGCACCCCCAGTTAGGCAGATCTTTGTTAGTCCCATTTTACAGATGGGGAACTGGAGCCGAGAGACAGTGGCTTGCCCATTCTTGGCTAAGATGGACCTTAGAGTCATGTGGACAATACATTCAAATCCTCAGCTCAATGTGCGGTGGCAGTCAAAAAAGAAAACAATATTTTTTAAAATAGGCCATGCAGGGTGTGTGGGGACATTACTGACCTTTGGAAAGTAGTAAATATAAATAATACCTATGTGAAATATCTCTATGTCCTCTCCAGTTTTACAGCTTACTGCAAAGCAGGGACATGTGTTCACTGCATTTCCCCATCAGAGGTGCAGACAGGACGGTAGCTTGAGGAGCAACTCCTCACTTAAATTTTTTGCGGGGGAAGGAGAGGAAAAAGAATTAGTGAGGGGAGAGGGGAGGGCTATTTACAGAATATTTTTCTGTATAGTTCCCTTCCGATGAGCAACTAGGTCACCAGTATTGGAGGTTTGGGTGACTAGGTTAATGGGGAAAGATTCAGTAAAATAAGGAAGATTCATCAAATACTCTGGGGGGAATCTGCACCCCTGTTCCCCCATTGCCGCCAGTGGGGAAAACACAGTGAACATGGGTCCCTGCTGCAAAGGCAGCTTTTATGCCAGTGTTGTGTCTTGTTCCACTGCAGACTTTAACGTGAAAACAAGGCCTTCTCAGTGACTCTCTTTTGGAAACCAGCAGCAAGATTCAGATGGCCAACAAGCCGAAAGAGGCAGTGAATGCCATCGACGTTGAGGAAATGGGCTCACAGAGACAAGAACCAAAGAAAGGTTGGTTTTTTAAATTATTTTTGTTTACAGTGAAAGGTGTGGGCTGGCCAGGAATTCTTTGTTCCTGATGCTGTATGCTGACGTACTCACCACTCCTCAATCGCCTACCTCCTCTATGCCTTTTATGTCCTGCTACATTGGCAGCTAGGCGATAGATATAATCTAGTGCTGCGTAGGGGGCAGAATATCTGGGGTGGTTGGGATGATTGTGACTTCTTCCCTGACACTTAGTAACAACAGAGAGATCTTGTGTTGTGGGTGGGTGTGATGATCATGCAGCTAACACTTTGCCTTTTTTCTTTTTTACATTTAGAGCAGAAGACGTTTTCTGTGGAAGAGGCCGTGGAAACGATTGGGTTTGGTCGGTTTCATATAGCACTGTTCCTGATTATGGGCAGTACTGGTGTAGGTTTCACATTTGCTGTTCTGAATTTCCTTTCCATGTATTCCCTTTTCATTTTACCAGAACAGGATGTGGCTCCTTTAAGAATGACTTGTCCCTCACTCTTGGCTCCACCCACTTTGGAGGCTATAGCTGGCTTTAAAACCTTAGAAGTCTTTTTAGCTGGCTTTTAAGGCTTTTTAGCTGGCTTAAAAACCTTAGACGTCTGCAGTAAGCTACTGAAGGAGAAGCTTCTTTAACAGGGCAGGTTGGTGTTGGAAGTTGTCTCAGTTGGGACAGAAGAGGTATGGGTGGTGGGTGCTAACCCAAGGATTTTACTAATTCCCCTGGAGAATGGAGAGCGCACAAGCCATGACCAGAGTGACCCACATGCAAGCAATGATCAGATCTGCAAATGAGAGTAGCAAGAGTACAGGCACCTGTCACTTGAACTAAAAATGAGTGAATCTCATTATTTATGACTAGAGCTATGATTTTGATGTGGTAACTTTCAATGGCTTAATGTCAGGTACAGGGGGGGAAATGAGACATCATGAAAAGCTTACTGAATAATATAGTTTTGCTAGCTCAACATACACAAACATCTGTTCTTAATATGATTGATGCTCATATGTGTACAACTAAAATTATTGATATGAAAACTACTGCTTTGGACTGCTGATAAGCTTAACTCTTCCTTTACAGTCTAAGATGGTTGTTGGATAAGGTTAGTTTTACACTATTCTGAAAACACATCATCCTTGATTCCACGTGCATCATCTTGCAAGACGTCTTTGGAAGGAGAGACGTCTCTGCCAGTCTGTGCTGTTATTCACAAATAGATGTCTCAGAATAATCACAGGCAGGCTTGTGATTCAAAATTTCATGTGAATTTCATGAATGTTGATAATTTTCATGAAAGTTTTCATGATTTCCATGACTGCTGGGACCTCTGTGACAAAACCATAGGCCTAGCTCTCACAAAATTGTTCTTAGTTTTGCTAATGTCAACCACCGGAGGGAGACATGCAGTGAGTTAGTGGTTCTCAAAGCCTTTTCACTTCTCTATGGTAGTTGAAACCTCTCCCTGCCCTACACACACACATCCATCCACCTTGCTCCCGCCCTTCCTTGCCCCTTGCCACCCTTCTATTGCTTCTTCTTTCGCTCCACTTTAATCTTTGACTCTCCCCCCCCCCTTGCCACCTTATTATTTTGGAGATTCCCTCTAGTTCAGTGAGAGTGTGGAGCTAGGTGTTTGACACCTGAGGTTCTCCGCCCCCCCACCCCCAGAACACCTTCTGTGCCCCTGTTGGTGGGCCTGCCTCCCGCCCCCAGTTTGAGAACCTAGGTATTAAACCAATGCACTGAAATTTCACTGTTAGTTCAGCCACAATTTCTCAAAATGGCTGCCCATCTCTGGGCTTCTCCATCTGTATTAACAGATGGTGAATTTGCTGTGATCCACAGATGGAGATCCTCACCAGGTTGACCCTCAGGGTCCATTCCAACTCTAAGATTCTATGGCTCCACCATAAGACTGGCTGTTGCTGAAAGATGTGCTATATCCAACAAGGATAAAGTCTGTGGCTTGTGTACACAAGAAGTCTAACTGCCCCCTAAATGCTATGAAGCGTTGACATTATTTAGACACTTTATGTAACTGGCCTCTGGCTTAATATAGCTGCGTTCTCATGCCTCCCACTGATGTCAGGGATGGAACAAAGTACAGCTTTCACTAATACACACAGACAGAATCTCTTTCCTTAGACACGAGCTTTTCAGTTTGCAGAGATAGGAACTGATTTGAAAATGTTGTGAGTTTTCAGACAGGATAAAGCTTGGGTCCTTCATGCTTGCCCTTCAGTAGGTCTTGAAAGTGATGTCTTTCTCTGATGACCCTGTAGCATAGTGGCAGATGACTGGACTCCATCGTTTAACTTTGGGCAAAAATTTGTGGAGAATATTGGATCCCCTTTACCTAGATAAGCTCTGCCCCATGGCCCTGGAACTGTAGGGAGAGGAACTTTATGGAGGATACATCCCACATCCTCCCCTATGATGACACCTATGACTTGTATGGATACCTAGAATCCAGTAACTAAACAAGAAAAGGCAGCACAAGCTCTGCAGCTGGATGGAGGGGGGAGAGCCACACCCTTTAACTTGCCGCCCTGGGCAACCCAGCCCTGCTTCTTCCACATGCCACTCCTGATCTAGCCAAGTAGCTTGGGTGGTGGCTGAATCAGGGCAGGGGGTGGGGCCACCTAGCGTGGCACATTCCAGGGGGGTGGCTCTCCCCCCGCCCTGGTGTTGATCCTGCTACCGTCAGGCTTCACAGCGGGGTGGAGTGGGGCAGAGGGTAGTAGCTTCCTGATACTGCCTAGGGTGGCAAATATCCATGTGCCACTCCTGCTGCCTCTATTACTCCTTCAGCTCTATTGACTTAATTCTCCACATTGGCTGTGAAGGGATTGGTTTACTGTTAGCGTTGTCTCCCAAATGGAGGGTTCTGATTCTCCCTGGGATCCCAGGCCTAGTCTGGTCAGGAATTCCCTTCCTCCAGAATTGCAGAGACACCCCTCTTTGTGCTGATGTTGGAATAATGACTCTTTGCTAATGTGCCTGTTTATCCCCGAAGGTGGTAGAAGCCATGGAGATCATGCTGATAGCTGTCGTTTCCCCACTCATCCGCTGCGAGTGGCAACTTGATAACTGGCAGGTGGCTTTAGTAACTACAGTAAGTGGCTTTTCTAACCCCTAACCTAGGCCTGAAAGCACTGATTATTAAATCCAATCATAAATATCTCCATCTCAGTTTCCCTATCTGGAAAATGGGAATAATAATGACCTACGTTACAGAGTTATTGGGAGGGCGAACTAGACAAAAGTAGTAAGGGACTTTGAACACTGAAAATGTTGTTTAAATTATAATTAATGAAACCTGACATCTTGGGTAGGGTTGTCAGCAGTGGGGTTGGGGACTGAGTGGGGGGATCTCTTCCTTCATCTGCATGAGCCTCTACCCTCTAAGCTAAGAGTCTTTTAGCTCAGTAGAATAGCAGGTTCAGGAATCTGTGGGGTCACCAATAGAGGAGGCCACCATGCCATCCTTCTGGTGTTACAATAATATTAATAATAATCTAATAACAAATTTCATAGATGATTTGCATCAAGGTGCGGGAAAATCCTTGTTAATTAACCAAGATACTTTTCCAATCCTCCTTAGATGGTGTTTTTTGGCTATATGATATTCAGTATAGTCTTGGGACTCTTGGCTGACAGATACGGCCGCTGGAAGGTGAGAATTGGGGAGGGGTTTATTGTGTTTTTCCACTGGGAGGATGGAGCCAACTCAACAGAACTACTGTAGCCACAACCTTAGTTAGCACTGAAATGACTCTGTGCACCTTTATAGCACTTTTAAAAAGTGATCCAGAAAGCCCTTGCAGCATCTCTCTAAAGAGGCTATCAGTGTTTCCACACGTTATCTGGTCCTAAAGCAAGGGAATGGATAGCAGCAAGCATAAGGTCCTGTAATGGAGGTCCACGTGTGCTGGAAAACATGTGATTGCAATCCTGGTATCAGGCTCTAGGGGGCAAAGCTGAGTTAGAAGCTGGGAGATCTGAAGCCAGAGAACCAAGTCCACATCAGGAGACAAGAGCCATGTCAGAAGCCAAATAATCAGTCTGAATGCAAGGGACAGAACAGGACACAAGAACTGGGGTCCAAGGTAGGAAAAGGGCTTGAGCAGGGGGCAGATATGGGCTGGAGAAAGAAAGGGAGAAGGGTTAAAACTGGGTCAGGAACAGGACACCAAGTTCCAGTCCAACAGGAAGGCAACCAGGGCATTGTTTGGACTGCTTTCTGTTCCTCATGTAACCCAAGGCAGCCAGTCAGGATGCAGCCTGGCTGGCAGCCAACCAGGTGCCTATAGTCGCAAAGGGAAAGTGCAGTAGGAGCAGCTGATGTGGGGCTGCTCACTGTTCCCTGGTGACAGCAAAGTCAGAGCTCCTGCCTTGGGCTCCAGTCTGGCAGGTCCTTACTCCGGGGTTCTTCCTTGGGGCCACAGAGACTTCCCAGGCTGCCGGCAGCATCGGCTGGGAGGAGATGGGATACTGTTGGCAGGCCGCGCCAACGACCTTTGGCTGTTCGGGGAGGAGGGAACTTCTGCCTGCGTGGAATACATTTGGGCAGGTGTGGGGCTAGTTTGTAGCTGTGTTTTCACATGTAACATCGGCCATTTGTGGACCCAAGTCCATGTCTGAAGGCCCACATTTTTTTTCAGCCACAGATCCCAAGGTTATCAGTAGCCATTCCCATGTTTGGACGCATCTTATGTTGTTCCCCTTTCACAGACCTATATCTCTGCGTTGATGGCAAGAGCTGGGATTGAAACTTAGGAAATTTTCAACCCTAGATGCTAACAATAAGGCCTCAAACTCTGCCTGGACTTCTAAATGAAAAGGGGGTCTGTTTTCAGAGGTTTGAGCACCTGCAGCTTCCTACTAAAGTTTTTGGCTCAAAGCTTTGCCTCTGAAGAATGAGAATTCTTCGAGGCAGTGGAAACATATTCATGGGAACTGAGTATTTGAAAACTCCATGAATGGATCGACAGGTTCTGCAATGCCCAAAGACACTGCCTGAGCATGCTAGACTTCATCCAGCTGTGTAACATCTGTTCATATCCTGTGTACAGAATTATTGTGCCATATAGGGTGGGCAATCCTACACCATTAAAGTCAATGTGAGTTTTGTCATTGACTTTAACGGCAGAGGATTGTGCCCCCAGTTTTGAAACTGGACCAAGAGACTTGGGAACTAAACACACTTTGTAACAGAGAGAGAGAATTTGTGGCTGGTTGTTTGGAGGGTTGAAATATTTAGAAATTGGAAATCAAGACTTCACAAAGGTTAATTGGTTCTTTGGCCCTTTCCCTCTTTTGGAGTTTGACCCAAGTCCAGTGGAAAGACTTCTATTTCCTTCAGAAGGCAGTCTGGATGCAGCCCTTTTATTAATTTATGAAATAATACCCCACTTACAATGTTAAAACACACAAAATCAGTAAAAACATAAGTACAATAAAAAGGGAGGCACCAAACCACCCCATCCCCCCCTACACCCCATCTCGTTTGCCAAAAGCCAGGCGGAACAGCCAGGTCTTACAGATACGACAGAAGGAGGGGAGATCTGGGGTCACCCGGGCATCCACTGGGAGGGGGTTCCACAGCCTTTTAGAGGTCAGTGTGAAAGAAAGAGGCTTTGGAAGTCCCTGTTTCCATAGAGTGTCAGGAAGTGCTAAGCAAGGAAACCCCCAAATTCAGCTTTGCTCAGTCAGTGTCACCTGGTGATCAACATTGAATTTTTGCTTGGAGTCAGCTCTTCTCTGCTTCATTCCTTTTAAACATTTCCCTCTGTCTATTCACCCCTTCCAGATTCTGTTGATCTCCTTTCTGTGGGGAGCATATTTCTCCTTGCTGACGTCGTTTTCCCCATCGTATATCTGGTTTGTCTTCCTCCGGACCATGGTGGGATGTGGCGTGTCAGGCCACGCACAAGGGTAAAATTGTCCTTTCAACAGCGTGTCACTTCTCAGGAACAAAAGCAATTGGAAATCGGGAACACTCTGCGCAGGGAAGAGAGTAACTGAATCCTCCCCCGGTCCCAGTGAGGAAGTCAACTACATTGTTTAGAATGGGTGGGTGGGTAGTTGGGTGTACCACATTGATCCCAAAACTGAGACAAGAGACTATGGCTGTGATTCAAACCAGTAGTCCAGAGTAGCCCCATGGAAGCCCATGGGGCTACTCTGGAGTAAGTGGATTGTGGATCATGGCCATAGTAGTAGTAGCTTAGCATTTCCATAGCACTTTCATTGTTCAAAGTGCTGCAATCAGGGATGATATTCTAGCTAGTCAACAATCAGATCTTTAAGCACCCCACTCCCCACTCCCCTTACTTTATGTGTATTATGGTAGGATTTTAGGAATCGGTTCTGCTGAACTGGAATGCGTCAGGGAGTGGTGCTCCCCTGCCCTTGGGAAGGCAGCGGTCAGTCAGCAGCTTAGCAAAGCGCCGCTGACAGGCACTGCACTGTGTGGAGCGCTGAGAGCCAGAGGTGGAGGGTAGCAGGGTGGGTTGAGTGCTGCTGCTAGTGCCGCTCGCGGTGCCGACATCACCATCACGTGGGCTCAGTGTGCAGCCCATTTAAAGAGTTAAGACCGTTTTTAGATGAGCAGCGTGTGCTCATGCCAAAGGATCTGCCTGTGAAAAGTGCCGCGAGTGGGGTTTAGACATGCCTGGGCGTGCGTCCTCGCCGGTTGTGTATTCTTTTAAAACCGCAGTTTAAATATCATCTTACTGAGGTCAAGATACCAGTCTGAGTGGTTGGGAAATGTCCGGGCTTCCCTAGGCTAAGAGACCCCATAAGGGGTGGAAGGCTTGGTTGCTGGCACAGGCTAGTTAGGAGAGCGAGGGACTCCCCTTAAAAAAACAACAAATGCTGAGGGGCCATGGAGCCTAGCAAGAGACCAGAGGAGAGCCGGGAAGGAGGAAAGGTCCTGTAGGAGGGAGCCAGGAGGCTTCGAGGATGGACAGAGTGGAGGCAGAGACTTGTGAACAATAAGTCTATAAAGAAACCTGCGCTTGAGCCCAGAAGAAGGGCTTACCAGGGCAGAAGCTGATGGACTCCTGGGGACTGTGGGAAATCAGGGGTGCGCAGGGAGGGTCATCCCTGGCTGAAATCCTTATCTAGTTCACCCTAAACGCCCTGTAAGGTAGGTCATTGTTATTGGCATTTTACAGATGGGGAATGGAGTTTGAGAGAGAGTGACTTGCCCATGGCCAACCAATGAGTCATGGCTAGGACAACATTTGAACCCTGGTCTCGCAGTCCAACAGCTTATCTACTAGGCTACACTGGTATCTTTTATTGGATCATCCTTATCATCGTCACCATTTTTGTAGCCCTCTGCAAATTGTTACTATGCATTTCTCCTCCCCTCCCTTCTCAGTCTTCCAGCATGAATCTTCCACTGTAGGTGGAAGAGGAACAGAGGCATAACTAGGTTGGAGTGGACCCTGGTGCAGAAGATGGAACGGGGCCACTCTCTCCTCCCATCCCACGCAGCTGCCCCAGGGAGTGCGGGCCACACTGCAGCTGCACTTCCTGTCCATTTTATAGCTACGCCCTAGAGGGTGGAGCGTTCCTGGTTTCCTGCTGAGCAGCTGATTAGTGGGGGAGTAGCAGCAGTGCTGCCCCTAAGCTTCACTGATTCTGATCCTTTTGAAATTAATGTCCTAGCTCCTGTTAACTTTAGTGAAACGAACTTCATTGAATTCCTAGACCAGAGTCTCCCAGGTGAATCAGGCGGTCCCCAAATGTGGTCTCAGCACCTGTGGATGGGGTCGTGATCTGGTTGATATCACATATACTTTGCATGGGCTTTGTTGCTGGCAGGAGTCACAGGGTTATATTTAAGTTTCAAAATGGGCTCACACAGGCAAAAAGATTTGGGAACCCTCTCACCAGCCTTAGCAGTTACTGCAAGTGGAGGAGTTCTCTTGATCCTTTTTCAGGGCAGCAAGGTTTAAAATGGATTGCACTGTTATATTTTTACACAAATTCTCACTCTTTGTATTTTTCCCCCCTCAGCCTTATCATAAAAACTGAATTTTTGCCTACCAAATATCGGGGCTATATGTTGCCCTTAACTCAGGTAAGACTGAATGTATTGTAGCTTGCCTATCTCAGATTCCCTGTGCTCTCTTTGGAAGCCAGAATGCTAGCCAGTATTAATGCACTCCACGAGATATGAATAGGTAGCGTGTACATGAACTCTCCCTTATTCTCAACGAGTATTACCATGTACACTCTGCATTATTAAATCTCTCTCTGTACATACATGCGTTTGTGTGTGCAGAAGAGAAGCAATTTATTTTCTAATAATTGGATGCTCTATATATTGAATGATTGACAACTGACATTCAGCCTTTGGTTGCTGTGTTGATAAATGTGTTGCCTGCTTTAACAAGCGCAGTAGTGATGGTCTGTCTGCCAGGGAGTGGATTGGGCTTGCTAGCTAAACCTCTCTTCTTGATATTACATGCAGCAACTAAACATCCAAGGAAGCATATACTTACTATCACATAGCAAACTGGTAGGCTGGACTCCAAGGATTTGAGAAGAAGTCTCAGTATTGTGAACGGCGCTAGTTCAAGAGTCGGTGATTTATTTTTCTGCCTTTGGAGTTCACAATCCAACTCCTAGCTTGGGTTAGAGCTGAAATGGTTATCTGCTGCTATCTGAGATCAGGTATCCAACACACTCCAGCAAGGACCAGGTACCAAGGAGTATCTGGGTATTGTTTGTTTAGCCACCTTGATAATCGGTTAATAGTCAGATAGCCATCAAACTGTTGGGAATGGCAGACATTGACGTTTACTATTAGTTTCAGCTCTAGTTTGGGTCACAGTAAGATGTTAATTAGGTGATGCCATATGGGCTCCCATTTTTCCACATCAAGAACTCAGCCTATATTCTGCATATCTGGCAACTTTTGTTCACATGGGGCCCCCAAGAGTAGAAAGCCTCAAAAGTGTATTGTGCGTCAGGATGTAGGTTTGTTTGCCAAGCAGTGAGTACATGTACAGGATTGAGATGGCCTGGGAGATTTTATCTTCCTCCCTGAGGGTTAATTAAGTGTGAACTAATTGAATCATTCACTGTGGATGGCTTATCAGGTAAATTTGATTCCTCCCCTACATGTACATTCATTGCAAAGAGCTCACAATATAACTGAGTATCCATTATTTGTGCAGACAAATTTGGGGCTTTGGCTTCCTCGTGTACGGGTAAGCTCCCTACCAATGTTTTCTCACAGTTTGCTGTTTGAGCAATGGGACTGGTTGCCTTGGTCTTTGTTTCTGTTCCCTGATTGGATGATGTAAGCTTTGTAGAACTAATTTCTCCTATCCTCAGCTATCAGGGCCGGCCTTACACTATGCGGGGCCGAAGGTGGGGCCCAATTTTTCTGACGGCTGGCCTAGGGGCGCTCCCAGACTCGGTCTGGGGACAGCGCACTGCCTGGACTCGGGGACAGGCGGAGGGGAACTCCCCTCTGCCCATCCCCAAGCCCAACCATTTCCGATCACTTACCTGATCTGCTGCTGCTGCCGCCACCACCACCACTGCTGCTGGCCTGGGCTCTGCACTGGGCTTGGAGCCTTAAGCGGGGCGGGTGCCTGGCAGCAGATTAAATCTGCTGCTGCGCTGACTGCCGCCACCGGAAGTTCTGTGTCCCCCACCCCGCTGCCTGACTGTCTCAGCCAGGGGGAATGAGGGAGAGGCAGAGGCTCCGCTTTTCCCACATTTCCCCTGTCTGAGAGACTGACAGGCAGCGGAGGGGGGGTGGGGCACCGAATGTGGAAGAAGTGGGGCCTCTGCCTCTCCCTCACTCCTGCTGGCCCCCTCCGCTGCCTGCCAGTCGAAGTCAAGTCGGACTCGGCCAGGGGGGCCCTGCGCTCGGAATCCCCCAGGAGCGGGGCCCAGGCCGCCCTGTGGTAGGCCTGGTCCTGTCAGCTATCCAAACCCACCAGAAACCTTTCTTTCTTTCTGGTGTAAGTTTGCTTGCTGTTTGTAATTGCTTGGCCCATTTGGCTGTGATCCACAGACCATTTACTCAGGAGGAACCTCAGTGAAGCTTTTGTGTCAGTTGCTTTTATTCAATGGGAATAAAATTGCCATCAATGGGAAAAATGCAGTGAACATGGGTCCCAGCTTTTATTAATAATCCTCATGTTTCATTACAGGAGCACTGTGCAAACATAGGGTAATAGATGTAATGTCAGTTAGTGTTTGTAACATGTCACGTAGGTGAAGACTTGTGTTCTGAGCATAATAAGAGCTCGTGAATACGACCTATCTATTTGGGCAGGCAGTTGGCAGGTGGGGATTGGGTTCAGGCCACTTTTCTTAAATGGGATTTTTAATATTTTTATATAAATACTCTCCCCGCAATATGTCCCTAGTTCTTATTTTGTGGATTTTATTTATCTATCTAATCTATAAATAATAATGTTGTTACCTATACTGAATGGGAAGGGTTTCCTAGAAATCTAAATTCATAAATAAATAAATACCAGTGAACCAAGTAACTATATTTTTATCTGTGATGATGATCTTAAAACGATGGCCAAAACACATTCTAACTTCCACCTGAACCTCTCAAAGTACTTTGCAAACAACATTCCTACCAGAGAGGAATGTAGTCCTGTCAAGTAGCTATCATTCTGTTACCTAAATGTCATGGGGGAAACAGGGTGTCACTGGATGGATCTGATTCCCTTTTTACTTCCAGCAGAGTAGATCAAAAGTAAGTCAGCTAAAGTCAATGGAGTTACATCAGTGTGAGAGGCGACTGTATGTGTTTTTCAACGTGATGGTTCCCACCGCCACCACGGTCTTACCCAGGTGGTGGTGGGAGTCATCACTCCAGTCAGGAATCATCCCAGCCATGAACAAATGTAATGGTGGCTGTGTCAGGGAGGGGGTGCGTCCACCTGACCGCACCCCCGTGGTGCATGCGGAGGCCCACCCCACTCCCGGCAGACGGCCAGCCGTGGTGACCAATGTGGCCTCTCACCACTCCAGACCGTGGTAAGTAAAGCAGGCTTTCAGACATGAAAGCCATACTAACATCTGGCAGGTGCATTTTGGCATGATGGTGGCACCTAGGTTAATCCGTGCTAAAGCAGGTTAAGCCATGCCACTGTCACATCTGAAAACGTCCAGGGTATTCAGACAACAGGGATTTTGGAGACTCTCAGAATAATTTAGTTTTGTTGGGGGACATGTGTGGGGAGAGTGTTGGAGGCTATATTGTTGGGGGACATATTGTGGGGAAAGCATTGGAAATAAGTGAGACTGGGATAATGGAGACTACAATGAGTTTTCAGCTACAGGGACACTTGAGACACAGGGATGCTTAAGTGGCTTGCTTAAGGTCACAAGATACGTCTCTAGCAAAGGTTAGTACACAAATTAGAATGCCTTGCTCCTAATTCTGTGTCTTATCCACTGAGTTTTATCCATTTGTCCCTTCAGAATTCAAAGTCATTGCTATACTACTCCAGTATGTTAATCATCATGTGCCCTCGTGTTGGAAGGAAAGGGATTGGGTCTCATCTCTAATCTATGGGCTCAGTCTTATTGGAAAGACAGTCTTGGAGAGGAAGTTCTTCTTGTGCCCAAGACCATTTAGAGTTTGGGTCAAATCCTGGAGTTGTGCAAATCCACTGAGTTCAGTGAAGGCAGTGGGGCTGTACCCATTTTACACCCCATGAGGGATCTGGCTCTGTATTATTGTTTTTCTACCTCTCTACTTGAACTGCACCCATTTCTAGGAAGGAGCAGAATCCTTCGCCTTGACAAGAAGGGCTGAGGGGAGAGGCTTACTACTGTCCAGCTTTCTGGCCTGGAATCTTTCTTGGGGATACAATGAGCTATTTTGACTGATGTTTAGAGCCTACCGGTGAGGCACTCCTGCTAGTAACATGGCTCGAGGAGGCATGAATGCTGATGTGTCTGTGCAAAGGGAAAGTTACTCAGTCAGGTGCATTCACAGGGAGGGGGTTAAAATATACTATCATTCTTTATTCCTTTATTTTCATCTCTGATTTTTCATTTAAAAGGTGTTTTGGCTGGCGGGATCCTTGATGATTATTTGCCTAGCATCAGTGATTAACCCAACCATAGGCTGGCGCTGGCTGATTCGAATTGCTTCAATTCCAGGCATCATTCTCATCCTGGTATTCAAGGTAAGAAGGACCCTCTCCCTCTCTTAAGAGTGCAATGGATCTGGTCTTTTTAGCTAGACACTGCCATTGGCATCAGGTGGAACTCTCAGGTCTGGACAACACCCTTTCCCTGCTGCAGGATCCCTCCATGACAGCAAGCGCTCTTATGGGAAGATGATCTTAGAAGTGCCTCAGGCCAGCCATTAGCAAATGGAGAGAGGGTTTTTTGTTTATGGTTTATAAGTACCTTTGTGATGAGAAAGTACTGGGTGCTAAAAGACTATAACAGTGAGATAACAGCAGTTAAAGCTGGACAAATTAAGAACATAAGTATTACCATACTGGGTCAGACCAATGGTCAATCTAGCCCAGCATCCTGTCTCCAACAGTAGCCAATCATGGTGGCTTGGGAGAAGCACCCAGCAGGTCACAATGGGGGATCCATTCCCTGTTGTTTTCCCCCAGCTCCCGTCATGTTCCCTGATCCTGTCTGGCTAATAGCTGCGAATGGACCTATCTTCCAGAAACTTGTCCAAACCTCTTTTAAACTCAGCTATAGTACTGGCCCTTACCACAGCCTCTGGCAGTAGATTGCACAACCTAATTATATGCTGAGTGAAAAATATTTTCTTTTATTTGTTTTAAACTTGCCACCCGTGAGTTTCATGGAGTGTCCCCTAGTTCTAGTACTAGCTGAGAGGGCAAATAACCGTTCCTTGTTTATTAGTTCCACACCACTCATGATTTTATAGACCCCTATCAATTCAAGCTTTATTAGGCGTGACAGAGCGTCATAGCCAACGTACAAACCAACATAAATACATACAATACAAATACAAAGAGATAAAAGTAATTCAATCATAATAGTACAAGTGAAATAAATGTACACAATCAAAGGCTTAGTGGTATTTTAAAATCTAAAAACAATTGTCTCCTAACAAAAACCTGGTCTCTAGCAACCTGGGTTATAACCTCGTCTCTTTCATTGGCTAAACCTAATTCTACCAACACGCCTTGAGTTCTTCCCGGATAATTTGCAAAGAATTTATCAAGATACACAGTGCCACGGAGGAACATAGGATCACACACGTGTAACACGGGCCTACATGTAGACTACAAGTCTGGTAAATATGTAAAGCAAAAGTTTCCACGTGCATGTAACGTTACAATTGAGAACTGTAAAACCCAAATCAGGACTGTGACATGTGACCAAGCTCCAGGAAATGCAAAGAGATTAAAAAGAATGTGTATTTGGGAACCCTAGCCAGACAGACCTGTGGAGATGCAAATCAACCTCCATGTGTGCCTGGGTTGCCTACATGACAGGCCTCACATTTCTCCAAGGCAGGAAACCTGAGACAAAGGGACCATGAAAGATACTTAAGCAAGGGCCATTAAGCCAGCTTTGCTATCGCTTGCCCAGAGCCACCTTGAGCACTCTCATATGCATCTTGTCAGCAAGCTAGGCTAGAAGACATGAACTGAGAGACAGGACTTTGCTTTCTAGCAACTCTAAGTCTGGAGACTCAGTCGTTTACATCAAAGACTGAGAAGAACTTATGGACCTTTGTAGGGTAAGATGCTTATTTAGGAACTCACCCAGTATAGATCAGGAATGCGTTATATTTACCTTTGATTTCTAGTAACCACTCTGTATTAACAATCTTGCTTATGTAATCAATAAACTAACTTATCTTTATGAAGAAGTGTCTGTGTCTAACATTGGAACACAAGTGAGCAGCAAGAGTTCTCAAGCTCTTGCGAACCCAGAGAGTAAAGAGTCGGTAAATGGGAAGGATCGGGCCCTTGAGTGACAAAGGGGTTGTCCCTGCGCCAGGCTTGAATCAGCCAGAGGGAGAAAACTGATCCAAGTGGGCTGTACCCGAGGGAAACTGCGTCACTCAAACCCAGTAAAGTGGTGGTGCGGACCTCCAACCCGTGACAGTTGGCGCCCAATGAGAAGGGTCAAGCTCAGTTTGTGGACCAATGTGTAGAAAGTAGAGGAGCACTGCCAGGTGACTGGACCTCCTCTGAGGGGAGTAAATTCCATACCTGCAGAGACTGAAAGCCCCAGGAGTCGGGAACTCAGCTCTGAGAGGGTGGAATAAGCAGATCCTTGAACAGAGTGCGCTGAGTTTGTTGTTATAGTTTTAATTTCGGGTCAGGAACAGTAACAAAATAGGGCTCCCAGAGCACTTTCATCACCTGAGAAGGTCAGAGCTGAGCAGGGAAGCCCGAAAGAGGGGTCTCGAAGCAGAAGGGAAAACTAAACAACAACTGAAACAGCTGATGCTAGAATTTGAAATGAGCACGAATGGATCGGATGTCCCTTGATGTAAGCGACTGGGTCTCCAGACTTAGAGTAGCTAGAAACCAAAGTCCTGTCTCTCAGTTCATGTCTTCTAGCCTAGCTTGCTGGCAAGATGCAGATGAGAGTGCTCAAGGTGGCTCTGGGCAAGCGATAGCGAAGCTGGCTTAATGGCCCTTGCTTAAGTATCTTTCATGGTCCCTTTGTCTCGGGTTTCCTGCCTTGGAGAAATGTGAGGCCTGTCACGTAGGCAACCCAGGCACACATGAAGGTTGATTTGCATCTCCACAGGTCTGTCTGGCTAGGGTTCCCAAATACACATTCTTTTTATCTCTTTGCATTTCCTGGAGCTTGGTCATGTGTCACAGTCCTGATTTGGGTTTTACAGTTCTCA
>QEPC01000081.1:51792-79593 GCA_003113815.1 Sphenodon punctatus
TTGCCGATATAAAAAGCCATCTACCTCTTGCCGAAATGGGCAAGGTTAAATATGTGGCCATAACATCCATTGATGGAGCCCAGGACAAATAGTCACATAAATGATTAGATAGCCCTATCCTAGCCCTTTCCTCCTGATGGTTAACATCCTGCCACCTTGTCAAAACTTCCTGGAGGGCCCTCTGATAATTTACAGACAGCCGATATTCATGGGACAATCCTAAAGTCTGGAGATGAGCTTCTACCTTGGTGGCCTATCTACTTTTATATAGGTCATCTTGCCAATAGGCAAGTAGCCCAGCTGCCCCAGGTCTTGTAGCTCTAAGCCACAACTTGTGGGCTGTCCTCCAAGCTTTGAAGGACCAGCCCCGCTGCCCAGTCTCTACCCTAGCCGCTGCATGCGGGGTACCCCTCGGAATGTTAAGTAGAGAGCACAGGAATTTACTTTGGACCTGGGCTAAACAGAGCCCATAACCCGACTCCAAAAAGAAACTGTGTGCCCGCCTTAGCATTGAATACATTAATGGCTGACCCCTATCATATCTCCTCTCAATCGTCTCTTCTCCAAGCCAACCTGCCAAGCCTCTCCTCATACAGGAGCCCTTCCATGCCCTTGATCATTTTTGTTGCCCTTCTCTGTAACTTTTCTAGTTCTACTATGTCTTTTTTGAGATGGGGCGATGAGAACGGCACACAATATTTGAGGTGCGGTTGCAAATTCAAGTCAATTGGATCGCTGAGACACTAAGTCTACGAAAATCCCCTCTTCCTGCATTACATTTTATTCTGCGAAAAGTCTAGGTTGCAGGATAAAACTAGTGTAGAATGCATTTAATCCAAAAAGTTTAACTCCAAAACTAAGGTTTAACATTTGTTTTTATTCAGAGTAATACAGGGACGAGAAGATGGGAACAGTTAAAATGTGCAATCGCACACTTGTGCAATGAACAGAAGTGGGAGACGATTCCCATGTGAAGGCAGCCTGTATCCCCTGGATGAGAAATAACCTGAGAAGCAGGAGACTCGGTTCTACGTACTACCCCTAGCACTTCCCCAAACTCCTAGCACTTCCCCAAACCACCTACTCTGTCTCTATAAAGATACAAGATGCAGGAAACCTAGTATCAAAATTCTTCTTCCTAACCCCTCTGCATTTGCAGTTCATTCCAGAGTCTGCACGGTACAACGTATCCAGTGGAAATGACCAAGCTGCCCTCGCAACACTGCAGAGAATTGCCAAGATGAATCGCTCCGTCATGCCTGAAGGGAAACTGGTGGAACCTGTACATGTAAGATTCTAATTAACCTAGTGGTTGAGTGCAAAGTTCCTGAGGTAAAGGGGGGTAGAATGACTGGGGGTATGGCTGTATAGAGTGGAGGTGTCGTTTTCTGGCTCCATCAGGAGCCAGAAAATTAAAGGCAGAACCGCTCTCCATTATAAACAGGGAACTGCTGAAGTCCCGATATTGAGGAAACTGCTTGAGCTACAGTTGTGAAAATGTATCCATGGCTTATATTTGTGTTGACCGTCATATGTGCAAAGTTTGAAGAAGATCAAGCTCGAAAACAGTTATAACTGTTTAAAAGTTAATCGGTTGTGGTACAAATGCACAGCATCCCGACTATTTTGAATCATTGATATCTCCTCCACCCAGACGAGTTGGGCCCCCAGCTTTCACAGCCTTGGAGCATGAGATCTAGACCAAGTGCTGGTGTGCAATAATGATTGGTGCAGCCAAAAACAAGTTATTAAACATTAAAAAAATCAATTCTGCTGGCTGGCATATGCTCAGTCGAGCAGCCACTGACCGCCATGTGTAGTGTTAGGAAAAAACAGCATAAGGAAAGTTACGTGACTCTGCTTTTTAAAATCACGTAACTTTACCAGGAGCCAGCTTTGTGACAGACTTTAAACTCTAGTCAGTTTCATGTCAATTGCACGCTTGCCAATGAAAAGTTGCATGACTTTTATTCACTTTGGATCCAGCATCAGGGTGCAGGTGAAATCCTCTGCATTCAGCTGGAGTGGAGAGAAATGTTACACTGCAGAGAAGCTGCTTGTGGGGGTGAAATCCCCTGCAGTCAGGAGGGTGGGGTTGGGAGAAGGAGAGTTTGCTGCAGGGGGCATGGGGGAAGTTTCGCTCTCTTGCTTGATGTCTCTCAGGGATGATGGGGTTGGATGGAAGCTCTGTCATCCATGAGGGATATTCTAAACCCCCACCCCCCACCCCCCCAACACACACGAGTGGAGCTTCTTCCAATGCTCCCTGCAGCAATCTCAGCTCCCGGAAGTCTCTCCTACCTCTTCTTTAATTGGCCAAACCTTGCAGTACCTTGGAGGGGTGACGCTAGATCCCTGTCCAGCATCACCTCTCCAAAGGTCCCTGAACTTTGCATCCGATTCCAGCATCTTGGGGGGTGGGTGGGCGGAGAGTGAAATAAATCCACTCTGCATTCAGCTGGGGCTGGGCTGGAGTGTCAGTTCAATTGTGTGAAATCCTCCTACATTCACCTAGGGCTGGGCTGTCTGCAGAGATGGAACAGCTATCTGCAGAGACCTGCTTGGGGTGGAGTGAAAGAAAGCCAGGTCATTCATGTTGTGTGGATCCAGCATGTTTCTTTGGGTGGGGGCAAAATGAAATCTCCTAAGTTGCGGGACTTCTCCTTCAGCCAGTGAACTAGCTGCTAATGGGGCTGGCCTCACTGTAGAATGTGGTTAGTAGAATGCATTTTTACACACACCTTAAAGTGCTGGTCTTTCAATCTTCTGGGTTTACAAGTCCACAAGTAAGTTCCAGATGCATTTTTCACACACACACACACACACACACACACACACACACACTGCCCTGAGGCAGCCTAAAGTAGTTGCAGCTGTAGATGTGAGGGGCTGCTATGGAAACCAAGTGACCACAGCTGCCTGCAGTTTACCAAGAGAACTTTTTACACAAAAAAAGTTCTGGGGGAAGTTCTATGCAGAAGTTCAAAGAGCTAGATGTTTAAGATTTGGGTGAGTGATTTAGACACACAGAAAGTTCCCAGGAGAAATGTGTGTATAAAAACACCCATTGTGGGACCTGGATTTATTCAGGGCACTTCCCAGAGACCTACTCCCAGGGTGATCTGGGTGTGTGGATGGTTCTTTATGGGCTACACTGTTGTGCCCCAGACTATTTTGAACCATTGATATCTCCCCCCAACCCCGATGGCTTGAGCCCCCAGATTTTACAGCCTTCTCCACAAGCTCTTTAAGCTACACACCCCTCAGATACACTTTGGAAGAGTAAGATCTAGATCATCAATCTGTTCCCAAACATTGTGTGCATGCCCTCCTCTCTACTTCCTTCCCCTGAGCTCGGTTTTTCAGTACTTGGGGATGAGGGAAGAAACTGAATCCATGGCCCATATCCAAGAACCCCCAAAAAGCTGAAGATCATCTAAACCAAAAAACCTAACGACTTCAAAAAACGTTAAAGGAAGAACCATTAAACAACCTTTCCTCTTCAAAAACATTTTACAAAATACATTTTACCCTAACTTAAACTTCAAAAAACATGAACATTAATTACAATTGCAATTCAAAAAACATTTAACATGCATTACAACAAAAATTAAATGCCAAAAGCATGGAAATGATTTACACTTTTAAATCTATATTGCATAATGTACCATCAATATTATCACACCATATGTACTTAATTTATTACCATACATGCTTACTCATTACTATTTATCACTAACTAAACTATCATAAGTTGCCTACGAAAATTTTTCCAGAATGCCTTAACTCTGTCCTTTTACACAGAATTGCATTGTATAAGTAATTTAATTGTATAAAGTTGTATAAACTTTCATTGTAAACATTTCATTGTATAACGTTTATACAGTTTCTATACATATATATGACAGAGTTAAGGCATTCTGGAAAAATTTTAATAGGCAACTTATGATGATAAATAAATGATAAAAGAAGGAATGTCATGGTTTAGTTAGTGGTAAATAGTAATAAGAGTAAGCATGTATGGTAATAAATTAAGTACATATGGTGTGTTAATGCTGATGGTACCTTATGCAATATAGCTAAGGTGTAAATAATTTCCATGCTTTGGGGCATTTAATTTTTGTTGTAATGTATGTTAAAATTTTTTTTAATTGTAACTAATTTTCATGTTTTTTGGAGTTTAAGTTAGGGTAAAATGTACTTTGTGAAATGTTTTTGAAGAGGAAAGTTTTTTTTAAAAAAAAAATGGTTCTGCCTTTAACGTTTTTTGAAACCGTTAGGTTTTTGTTTTGGATCATTTCTTTTTCTCTGTCTGGCATAGCTCCAAAGAAGAACTGGTCATCATGATGGAGAAGATGCCATTCTTCTATTGGAAAAGCAAGAATAACTGTTTGCCCTTCACTTGAATGGACTTGTAAACTATATTATTGATATTATTAGTACAAGCAATGCACCTGATACTGGACAGTTGATTTTTTAAGACAGGTCTTTGCCTTAAGGGGCTTACAATCTAGGATAGACCAGGGGAAAGGGAATATATATAGAGAGAAATACATAAATTATCATTTTATGGATGGGAAACCCAGGCTGAGCGAGTGTCATTTGCCCAGGGCTTCCCAGTGAATTGACGGCTAAAACAGATTTGAAGCTGGTCTCCCAGCTTTAAATCCAGCACCTTATCTATTAGGCTACACTGTGTTTTTTATAGTACTGGTATTACTATTTATGAAGATGAATGTAATGCTGGATAAAGCTTACCTTCTGCTGCCACAAATAAATTCCAGTAGTGACCACCTCCATGCACGTGTTATAATCCCCCAGAGTCTTCTCCAAGATACTGTTAGGTTGGTGCAGGAAATATTACCTGCTCACCAGAGCTTCCTTGGAGCATAATGGCCAGTCAAGACACAGAAATCACCAGTTCCTTCTTGCAAGAATATAACTTTTATTTTTTTTTATTTTTTTTATATATATATATATATATATATATATATATATATATATATAAACATGGAGAATATCCATCAAGTTGGATGCAGCCAAATATATCTGAGATAAGACAATTGCAGATTGTTGGTCTCAACCAGCAACCATCAGGTATCAGTAAAATTCTTAAGGCAACTCCAGGGCAAGCTAGTATCAAGTGTGAAAGAAACTGGTACAGTCTGGCATATTTCCAACTGAAAAATAACAGTGATTCCTGCTCCCCTTCCAGCCTCTGATCTTGGTTGCAAGGTGGAGATTCTACCAAGGTACTGTGATCAGAACCCCCACTATGAGAGCCAGACAGAACAGCAGGGATCTCTCACAGCAGCCTCCTTAAATGGGGGGTTCTGTTAACTGGCCAAGTGACTGAGGGAGCTTGACAAAGCAACCATAACAAGGGAGTGTAAACTGGGTGGGACTGGGGGGCATCAGGTGCCCAACCTTCATTTCCAAGCAGAACTGCAAGGCATACTAGTCAGGAGTGACAACATCACACCAAAGGCAGAGACAAGAGAATGGGGGCTGTGAGCAATCAGAAAATGCTGTGTTCCTGATATGGGCAGAGACCCTAGCACAATCGGAGAGAAAGGTATTACGTGGCCATAACTATGTGGAGGGGATGCTTCCCCTCCAACTTTAAGAACAGGGAGAAATGAATGTGTATTCCCCACCCAACTTTTGAGTCCCAAAGAACTTCCTTCCAGCAGCTCTGTTTCATGCAGGGACCCTGGTTCACTGCATTTCCCCTCTTGCCACCAATGGGGAAAATGCAGTGAACACCGGCCTTGGGTTTATGCAGAGTTCAGCAGGAGGCATTGGGGAAAACGGCTAATGAGCGAATCAAATTGAGCCACTTTTAGTTTGATTTAATTTACAGAATCAACAATAACAACAAAATAATAGGGTGAGGGAAAGATGTCTCACTGGGATTGCAGGAAGGGGGTGGGAAACGTGTCCTCTGTGCAAACCTGCCTGAGCTATGTTGACCGGGACAGTGAAAATGGAATGGGTGGGGAACATGCAAACTCTGGAACAACAAACCCTTCCACAGCAACAGTCTCAAACATCTCAGAATTTAGTTTTCAAATAGTTTCAGCGGTGTTGGGTCTTCTAGGCCAGAGCATCTGTGCATCAGGGACAGAGCTTCCCTGGGCTCGGGGTGGGTCAAGCATCCCCTCACAACATTGATCTCAAAGTAACACCAGTAGAAGGGATCATCAGGGGAGAGTGGCTCAGCGAAAGCCAGACACAGATGCATAGACAAGGAAGTCTTCAATATCACTGCCTGGTTATTCAGTGTTCCAATTCTAGACCTCTTTACTACTGATCTAACCCCATAGGAACATAGTAATTTATAGGCCAGGGTATTACTGTGGTATAGGATTTAACCACAAGAGCCTTTCCTGTGGAGTGGACTATAGAGAAATTCTGTGATGAAATCTTACAGGCTTTGCAAAATTTGTTGGCTACAGTTCTATGTGGGTCCATGTTAAAGAGGAAAAAAACAACAAGCTCCAACACTCCTATTTACCCCTCAGGCTAATAATGGCTAATTGGTTCGGAGCATTTCCAGGACAGCAGGAATGTCACTGATAACGATGCTTACTGTTTGTCTTCTCATATCTGCTAGCTCAACATTTGACAGCTCCAAGGTGTCAGCCTACAGTTTTTGATTGTTTTTCCTTACAGCATTTATGTCATGCTGATGCTACATGCTAAATAAGGAGACTAACCTCTGTGCACTTAGATGGTGTTAGTTAAGCCAGAACTAATGGAAAGTAAACACCTTTGCAGATTTAGGCACCAATCAACCTAGCAAGTTGGTGTATATTTCTATAGAGCTTTCAGTGTTTTACTATCATTTAATTGACCCTCATAAAAAGCCCTGATGTTCCCATTTTACAGATGAGGAACTGAGGTTGAGAGACAGCAACTTTACCAAGGCCACCCTGTGAGTTCATGGATAAGATGGAATTTGAAACCCTGGTCTCCCAGGTCCAAGTCCAACACCTTATCCACTAGGCTACTCTGGCTCAAAGAACTCATGGAAGCCAATGAGGATGTACACCAGGGGTGGGGAACCTTTTCTGTCCTGGTGGCCACATTGAAAATTAGTACGAACTCCAAGCGTCACATACAGGTTGGGGGTGGAGGGACTTAACAGGTTTATTCAGGAAATAGAGGGCCCAGATCATGGATCTGTGCCATGGATTGGTCCCCCAACCGTTGTGTGCATGCCCTTCTCTCTATTCCATTATTATGAACTCTGTTTTTCAGTGCTTGAGAGTAGAGAATGGATCCAGAAGCCAGATCCAGGCACCGGAAAGGGGCCACATAAGAACTTGCCGAGGGCCTCATTTGGCCCCTGGGCCTGAGGTCCCTCACCCCTGCTGTACATGGAACTACAGTTCGGGGGGGGGGAGGGGAGTTCTCTTCCTTTTTCACAAGAAGTTTAGAAACCTCTTCCCCTATTTGCCTTCCCCTCTACTAGTCTTTAATCTCCAACTTCATCCGTGTGTTGCTGAACAGTGTTACACATTTGCCTTCTACCTGGAAACATTTTAGCTTGGAGATACACAGCGTAGCATCAGAATAGGAGTCCCAATTTAAAAGGTACATTTCTAACATCCTATTCCTATTAAATTACTTGCAGGAAGAAAGAGGTAGATTCAAAGACCTAATGGATCCAAAATACTTACGAACAACATTGCAAATCTGGATCATATGGTAAAAGTGTTTTATGGCTTTCAGTGCCAACCTTTCATTTGAATGCATTTGTATGGGTCCTGAGTGCAACTGAAATAAATGAAAAGTCTTCTATGGGAACTGTATGTGACTTAAGGAGAAATCAGATGTCTGGAATAATGACTGTATGGAATTTTTTGAGATGGAAAAGGAGGAAAAGTCTGAATTGCTATGGAGATTGCTCTCCCACACTTGTTTTCCCAAGCTGAGCAAACAATGCCCCACCAGCTGCCTCTGGGGCATGGCCAGAGTACTAAAAAAATAGGTTTCAGACTAGGGCTGAAATATAATATTTAACTAAAAAAATCTCATCAAAATCCTGGTTCCTGATACTATTCCGGTTGAACTGAGAACCCCTTTGTATTTGACAATGTATCAACTAGAGCTGAGGAGGCTACCCACCAAAACGGGTAACCTGTCAAATTTCTAGTACCCGAATTGACCTGTAACCATCAGGTATAATTTGATACCCAATTATGACCTGATCGGGTACCCGAGGTCCTGAAATGTCAACTGTTTAAAAAATATGTTTGTTGATCTATCGACTCTCAACATTGACTTAGCTGCTTTTTTGTCAAGTTCCAACAATTTTTCAGCAACTTACGGTCCCAGAAAACTACTTATGGTTCCAATTTTTAAATTTTTTTCTTTTCAATTTTGTTTCTTAAAACGCTTATTTATGGATTTTTTGTCCCAGGAATTCAACTTTCTGGTCCTGGAAAGTCAACTTCCAGTCCTGGGAAACTATTTCCGGTCACCTTTTTATTTTTGTACTGATTTTCCGGTTTTCCAACTCGATATACCAATTGGGAATCAAATATCTGGGGGTATCTGGGCACCTGGTGCAGTATGCAAAAATGCAGGTATTACCTGTGGGTACCAAATTTAGTACTAGTTTCAATTCTACTTCGAAGTGACATTTTGCTTCTCAATTTACCAACTTTCTGCTTACCAGGATCCTGTTTACCAGCTTTGCCATCCATTCAAATCCTGAGAGGTAATACTGATGCAATACTGCATTTCTTGCACTTCCTTGTCACTCATTGACTGGTATACAGATTGGTAAAATCAAAGGGAACAAAATAGAACAACAATTCTGGTTGGAGGCGCTGGGGACACTAGGAGGGGGGGGCTAAGGGGCACTGGGGGGGGCTAAGGGACACTAGGGGGAGGCTAAGAGGTGGGCTATTTGCACAGTGATTGGCTCAAAAATGTAGAAACAACAAATCCAGTAGCAAACCAGTACCCTCGTCAACATGGTAAGTGGCAAATGAACAGTACATGGTACGCAGTGAACCGTAAAAGCAGAAAGCTGGTAAATTGGGATGTCTTGCAGTGTTGTGAGAATTGAGAAATCGCATTGGTATTGGGAAGGTATCAGGAAATTGATCCTGGCGGTTCCTGATATGGCAAAATTACTCATGAGTAAAAGTTTTGCTGCTCACTGTAGCCCTATTTCAGACAAAGTTATTAGCTGTTACTGATTTGGCTGACTTGAGAAAATTCAATGTGAGCAGAAGATGAATAGACTATGAAGTTGGGTGAGTAAATGTCTGCAGTGCTGTGTAGAATTGCAGTCCACACCTCATGGGTATTTGAGAGCCAACGGACCCAGAATTTTGGTATAATGAACTCTGTATTTATTTTAAAATTTTAAAATTCCATTTCCTCACCCTTTGATTTCTGCTTACAGGCACACTGTATTTACTTTCTCCATTCCCTGCGTACTTAACATTCTTCCTGCATGCCATATGAGGCTTTTTAATAGCTTGTAATTCTGAATTACATTTTTTTCAAGTGCAACAGGGAAGACAGAAAAAATCACTTCTCAACCTCTTGACAATGGGGACAACTCAGTAACACATAGGGCTAAGTCAAATAGAACATTTTATGTTGCAAAGATACTTTGCCAATTCATTCTCATGAATGAATTTTCAAGTTCATCTCTTCACCAATGCAAAAAATTTGCAGTACCATTCCTTTGTTTTCTTCTCTTCAGTATTTTGATTATTTTGATATTCAGTGCTCAGTTCACTCACGTGGAACTATTTGTCAGAGTTTGGGAATTTTTGAATGGGAATGTGATGGGGCCAAATGCACAAATCACATTTCCATTCAGAAATACAACCTCCCCTCCAGCAAACAGTGAATGAACTATAGCCATACCCAAGACACCAAAATACAGAACATGATAATACTGAAAAGAAAATTTGAAACCTTAAAAAAGAAGCTGGAAACAATTACTGCTTCATACTTGCTTTCTTCAAATGAATTTGAATAGACTGAATTTGTCAAATTTGGGATTTGCTTCAGATACTCATTTCAACTCTACTATCTGTTGTGTCCCAGTGTAATTGGTGTATCAGAAATAAATGGCACAGTCTCCTTTGTTGAAAACAAACAGGCAACTTAATTCTGCGGCTCCCAGCTCAAACACAGCATAAGCCAACAATGGTCTTTTACAGATTGCCCCCAAATCCTAATCCTGTGCAAAACCTGGACAGACTAATCTGGATATTTCACCAAGAAAAAGACACTCATCTCCCCACATACTGTCTAGGATCTTGGACTGGATCCCTCAAACACTACAGTACCACTGTAACAGAGTTACCAGCACTGGTGATCTTTTTTTGATGGAGAACACATGTGACCATGCCACCATGGCAACCTGGCCCAGGTTGGGATAGGAACCCACAGCAGACACGGTCTGGACCGGGCCGCAGAACAAACATTCCCACTACTGGGGTCTGGGGGGCATGGGGAGATGCGCAAATGTGCAGCTAGTCGGCCCCACCCATGTGCTGCACCCAGCCCCCACCCTCTCCACGATGACTGGCCATTGCGGACCCTGATCTGGGCTGTGTCTGCTGGCGGCAACAGACATAACAGCCTGCTGTGGCCTGGTTGGGTGGACCTTGGCCTAGGATGTGTGCCCAGGATTGGGCCCAGGGCATATCCTGGACTAATTGCCAACATGACCTAGGGCAATCCCAGGCCAACATCTGGCATCACCTGCACATATGCACGGGTGAGGTCTGGGCCAAAGCATGACAAAGCAGACTACCGTGGTCTGCTGTCATGTCGGTTTCCACCTTATATTTTATTATTAATAATAAATAACATGCCTGTCACTAAGAAGCCATGATTAGAGACAGATCTCTACCCCAAGAAGCTTACAATCCAGGATGGACAAGGGAGAGAAAGCAAAGAGGGGCACCTAGCTTATCTTATCTGCTTATTTTAGTTACAAGGAAAGGAGGGGACTAAAAAAGGCCCAGTGCATAATGGAGAATAGTGTTTTGGTGTAGTGGTGCTAGATGCTTCCTTCAGTTCCTTTATTCTCAGAACTGCCTCAACATAAATGGATGTTTTAAAAAAATGGGACCACATTTACGGGTCTCTCTACAAATTAATCGAGGCTTTAATAGATTAATCAACTTCTCTACTAGATTGTTCTCAAGCCTGAAAGGTCAGTAAGGGGCTAGATTTTCCAAAGAACCCTGTGCTGGTGATTGGGTAATCAGTGATTTATAACCACCCACAATCCGAGCCAGATATTCCCACAAACTCAACTCCTGTTCAGCCACTGAAATAAGTTTGAGATAGTCCCCAGTGTTGGACCTCCAGCAGCTCCCACTGCACCCCCTTTTATGGGAATTATTATCTTTGGAAAATCTGTCACTACGACAGAGATTCCCATACTGCGGGTCAGGACCTCAAGTGAAGTCAGGGCATCTCTGGATGGGGTCATGAGCCGGACTGAGATTAGGTATACTTTACAAGCCTTTATTGCCAATTAGGATCCTTAAATATGGGATCACACAGGCAAGATGTTTGGGGAACCCCTGCTGTAAAGTTTCTGAGAATAGTGTCTAGCCCTTTCTTTTGTTGTGTTGATAAATAGAATGCAGGCTGCTCAGATCTCTAACATGCTTATAATCTCTGCTAATAATTTATCTAACCCTGGAGGGGAGGGTGGGCTAAATTTGGGTGTGGGTGTTTTAAATGGGTTTTAATGATGATATTGTAGATTTTAATATTTTAATGTATTGTTTTATATTGTGTTGGAAGCCGCCCCGAGATGCCGTAGGCATGGGGGGGGCGGCATATAAATGCAATTAAATAAATAAATAAATGTATACACTATATATCTTTGTAAACTTCATATAAAATATAATTTCTCATCCTATCTCTGCTCAGACATGCATAACTGAACCAGTCTGTGCCCTGTCTCTGCTGCAGTGGGATGGAGCTAGGCTTTCACTTTGATAGAGAGAAACACTTCAAGCAGGGACTGTGGAACAGTGCATTGATGTCCAGTGTGCTGCCACTGCCGGCACCTCCCAGGCTTAGTTAAGAGTTGGTTCATTGCTTTGGTATTGGAATTGGAACTGGGTCTTTCATATCTCCTTAGACTTTCTCACCTAGAACTTCACGAACCTGCCAGTGCTTTCTCCTTCCTTCTCAGTGTTGGTTTGTCCTCCACAGGCTTGGCATATCCTTTGCTTATTACGGTGTCATCCTGGCCAGCGCTGAGTTACTGGAGCGAGATCTGGTCTGTGGCTCGCAGATGGCAGCAAAAGTGGAGTCTGATGACAACTCAGAGGAAATCCGGAGCCCGTGTCACTGTCACTTCTTTTCCCCTTCAGATTATCGGATCATGATCATCAGCACAATTGGAGAGATTGCATGTAACGACCACCCTTTCGCCTCCCCTTGTAGATTCTCTTTTTATTTCTGTGCAACATGGCCTGCCATGCTCCCTGCTCTGTACATGAGTGCATACTTGTAAAAACCAGTAGAGAAGGTATGTGTCTCAGCACAGAAACATCCCTGAAGCCCTGTGCAAGTGGCCAATAGTATGTAAGTGACAGATCAGAATGGCCCCTTCAGAGGATACACAATACATTTCTTTTTTATTTAGTCCTAGCAAGTTACCTAAACACTGGGGCTATGATCCACACACCAGGCCTGGCCTTAGAATCTCTGGGGCCCAGGTGATTCCACCCCCTTCCCTGTGGCCCGGACTCCTCAGGGTTACTCTTTGCAGGGCCTTAGAGATGGGGTGGTCATGTTTGGGGCTCTACTGGGTGGGAGTGGGGAACCTGTATCCCACCCTGGTGAAATCATGGGCCACTGCAGGGGCCCGAGAAGTAGAGAAAAGAGCGGGGCTCGGGGCATCTGCTCCAGGTTGCCTTGGGGTAAGGCCGGCTCTGCCACAAACCACTTACTTTGGAGGAGCCCCGTTGAAGCCCTATGGGTAAGTGGTTTGTGGATCACAGCCTACAGGATGTAATCCTGGCTCCACCAAAGTTAATGGCAAAATCCCATTGACTGTTCTGTTCTGCGGAGCCAGGATTTCCCCTTGCGCAACCAGTGAGAGAACAGTAGCTTGAAGGAAAGTGTTCAGATGCTTGTACTACAGCCTTTTAGAATCCTGTATCTCAACAAAAATTGCTAGCCCTCTTGCCCTGGCATCTGAATTCCAGACAGATGGGATTTGTTCTTACTATTACTTATTGGGTGCAATCTTGCGGCCCTCATAAACTGCGCCTTGAAAGACCGCAGGCACTCCGGTGCGTACGCGCCCTGCCAGCACAGCAAGCTGTGTGGGGCAACAGTGCGCCCCGTCTGATGCGACCCCCCTGAGCCCACACCCCATAGCCCAGGGGATGAAGCAGGAGCTGTGCCTGCTTCATCCCCTGGGTTGTAGGGTGTTTGGGCTCAGGGGTCGCAGCAGCGTGGGTCGCACCATTGCCCCGTATGTGCGCCTGAGCACCTGCCTCCCAGATCCCCACTGCACCTGCCACTGGCATAAGCCAGCAACAGGATTGCAGCCACTGTGTTTATGACTGTCAGGCTTAGGAGCATTTGCAATGGGCCATGGCTCCATTGTGCTAGGCATTGTACAGACACGTTAAAATGTTATTTACATAGCATCAGCGATGTGTCTGGTGCTCAACAGTCATGATTAGAGACACATCCCTGCATTACGATCTAAGATGGACAAGAGGGAGGAGAACACAGTGAGAAAGACGGCTTTATTAAAGAAGTTGAAAAGTTGCAGGTGCACTTGCTTAGCTTAGCTACAAGTGGAGGGGATAAGACAGCATAAGGACAAGTATCAGTGAGCTATGGGGGTGAGGAGCTACGGAAAACCTGCTGGAAGAGGTAGGCTTTTAAAGAAGGGATTTGAAGGCTGGGAGGGAGCAGAATACGTGTTCAAGGAGGGAGTTCCAGGCATAGGGGATAGCATGGGAGAATGGGCAAAGATTGTTCAGTGAGCAGGAGACTTAGGCGTGAGGTAGGGTAGTGGTAGAGGAGCAAGGAGCCATGTTTCCAGGTGGGAACACAGGCAGCTTGCCCACATTAGATTGCGTAATGTGGGCAATCTGATTCCCTCATTCAGCAGGGAAAGTAATGTTTGTTTAATCGTGGATAACAGGGCTAGAAAATCCAGCCCTGTCACTCATGAAAAATATAGTGAGTAGAAACTAATGTTAAATTTGAACATGTACATTCAAATTTAATGTTAGTTAAACTAACGTTAGTTTGGGGGAGAGGAGGAAGGGGGAGGGGCCATGGGCAAGGGTTGTGTGGGAGGCACCCCCCCAGCCCAGGGGGAGGAGGGGGCTGCGGGTGGGGGTGTGTGTTACACCCCCCTGCCCAGCCCAGGATGGGGGGGGGAAGAGGGAATTTAGGATTGGGGATTCACCTGACAGTGTTGGCGGCCTGAGTTCCTTCTGGCTGCTTCCGGCCCCTCCCAATGGAACTGATCCACCCTGTGCAGCAGGCTGGGAAGCGGCCAGAAGGAGCCGGCACCAGAGCCAGCTGGAGAAGCTGCAGCTGCTGCCACTACCACCAGGTCAGTTGCTGGGCGGGGGAGGGTGGGGGTAAGCAATCCCCAGCAGCACCCCACCCCCAGCCCAACAGGTAACGTGGGCATGGATTTTCCATGAGCTGTTATTTTCCATAATAGATCCAAAACCCAAGAAAAAAGTAACATGGGCATGTAGCCCAATTGTAATCTCATGTTACTGGTAATTTAACGTGAGACAGTTTCTCACGTTAAAACCAGTAGGTGGGCAAGCAGCCATAGTGGGAGATGAGGGCAGAAAGACAGGGAGAAGCCAGGCCAGGAAGAGTCTCGAAGAAGCCAGTGGAGAGAGCAGAGGGGAAACTGAACATTACCAAAGGTGAGGGCGATGCAGACGGCATTGGCAGCAGAGCATTGAGCAGGAATCAGAGGGTCAGGGCAAGAGCAGGGAAAGCCAGTCAGAAGAGACGATGAGAGCATAACGCACAACAAGAAGATTATGTCCAGTATTAGAATCCAGTAATGTGCATGAAAGAGCTGGCTAGGATAGGATACAGCAGACAGTACACAATGCAATTACAGCAACATGGGGTGAAATGCTTCTTCGTTCTCTCTTCTCTATGACTGGCGTTGGTGGTAGTAGTGATTCTCTAGCAACTTCCATTCGTGGATCTCAAAATACACTACAAACAACATGAATAGAATAAGCATCACAATAATTCAAGGCAGTTGGCGTTAGCCATTTTATAAATATAGAAACTAAGATGGAAAGAGATCAAAGGCTCCAGTTCAGCAGGCACACCAGCACATAACCCAAAGGGCTGGAACACACATTCAAAGGCATCGCATTACATGCTATGTCAGCTTTGTATTTGCAGTTTCAAAATGGAAATTAGCATCCTGTCTGCAGAGTTCAAGGGGGCTGCCATTTTTATTTTTAGCAAATTCATTGATTTGATATCCAGTATTTGTTAGCATAATCATTCTGATTGGTGGTTGTCACATGGTTGCCATCACATGGGGGCATATGCTGTTTGATTGGCTGCATTTATTTTAACAAATTCAAAGTTCAAACTTGACCTAATTGAACGAATCAGATTTACACTTTGATTCTGAGAAGAGAAAAATTAATTGAACATAATGTGTGTTAGACTATTGGGTTCAGATAAACTGAATGTGAAGATCATGAATAGAAATGAGTCTTTGAATTTGATTCATGAGCCAGGAAACCCCAATAGCTAGCTTTTAGCCAATGAGCAGTTCCATTGAAGAATTAAAGACAGGGAGGATGTCAAGGGTAGTAGTGCAAAATGGGCATCCCCATTCCCCCCCCCCCTCCAATATTTCTGGCTAACTCCTTCAGAGCTACCCCACCCCCTAAAAAAGTAGAATGGCTTTGTACTCTCTGTAGCAAAATCCTTGCTCTGTTGACAATAGTCTTGGTCTCCCCTTCAGTCCCCTGAGCTAATTATTTTAGCATCACCCCTCAGTGAAGTGCTGACTTGCTTTGCTGTATTGAGGGTATATTTTTTTCAGCACCTTACATAGTTGAATCCCTCTGACATCCATGGTAGAAGTGAGCACAAGCCCAGATTTTCACTTATGCTTCGGCTCAGGCACAAATGAACCTCCAGGGGAAGGGAGTTCCGTAAAACTGGGGCAGCAACCAAGGATGCCCTTTTGAGCACCCCCATCCTTTGGACAAGAGTACCAGGTGGAGCATGCAAGAGAGTGTTCCTGGCCAACCATAGGGGCCGCAATGAAACATGGTAGGAAATACGGTCTCTCAGATATGTAGGCCCCAGACTGTTTAGGGCTTTAAAGGTCAAAACCAGCACCTTGAATTGTGCCCGGATAGCTCTAGGCAGCCAGCGCAGACTTCAGAGCACGGCTGTAATGTGCTCCTTGTGACTCATCCCTGAAAGGAGCTGAGTTGCTGCATTCACCAGCTGCTCCATCCAAACAGTCATCAAAGGCAGCCCCAACTAGAGTACGTTACAGTAGTCTAGCCTTGAGGTGATGAAAGCATGAATGACAGCGGCCAGATCGGAGTCAGAAAGAAAAGGCCGCAGCCTCCTCACCAGGTGGAGTTAGTGAAAAGTGCTCCTGGCCGCCGCTGCAACCTGATAATCCAGGTGCAGTGAGGAATCCAGACGCACGCCAAGGCTGCGAACCTGATTGACCAGAGAGGGCCAGACCACATCAATAACGAGTCCCAAGCCCCTCCAAGTCACAGGGCCAGGCAACCATTATCACCTTGCCAGGATTCAGCTTCAGTCGGCTCACCCTCATCCAGTCCCTGACAACAACCAAGGATCAGGTAACTACCGAGACTGCAGGGCCTGGGTCAGATGAAAAAGCGTTGTACTTTGTATAGTGTCTAGAAGTTAGAAACATTAGACAAATGGTATAAAAGCTCAATTCTATTATGTAACCTTGGAAACGGACTTGTTTTTGCTCTTTTCTGTTTGCCAGTAAATCCCTTAAACATTCTTGGCATCAATTTCCTGGGAAGACGACTCAGCCTGTCTATAACAATGGGAAGCACGGCAATTTTCTTCCTTCTCCTCAATATCTGCATTAACAGGTAGCGTGTTGGACTGGCATAATGGGAAGTGGCTAAACAACATGCATCCTCACTGCAGTACCACCCTGTGATAGTCAAGGGCCCATGTTATTTGCATTTTTCCTGTTGCTACCAATGTAGGGTTGCCACCTATGCAAATTCGTAAGGAACACATGAAAAATACATGTTGCACGGCCTGCACTGGTGTCCTGCAACATGAATTTTTCATAAGTGTTCCGTACAAATTTGCATAAGTGGCACCCTATACCAATGGGGAAAATGCAAAGAACACAGATCCCTGGTTATAGTGGATTCTTTATTCTACCACCCTCATTATTGCACTCTGTGTTCCTCTTTTTGCTTTTCACAATAAGGATCACAAGCCTGAGATCTCACAAGGATCTTTTCTGGTAAGGGTGCACTATACGGAAGGGGGGAGGGGGCTGCCTCTATCTTGATTTTTTGATCCATTATTCTGCTCATCCAAAGCAAAAGCCCCAACCCCCACTTTGAGAAGGATAAGAGACACAGAACAGTGTAGATGTTGCCTGTTGGACCAAATTCTATTCATGAAAATTTGCAAGCTACACGAAGCCCTGAGTCAGGGCTCCCTCAGTTAGGGTGTAGTCCAGCCCTGGGACAATAGAACAACGCTCATCACCACTTAGGTGCCACATCAGACGTTTAGACTGCCTGAAAGGCTGAGACCGATAGTCAGACCATTTCACATTAATGAAGATTATTTACATATTTGGATGAACCACCGGATAGCCATACTCTCTTCATCCAGGAATGCAGTAGCTGTGTCTTGGTTTACCTCATTTAATAATTTCATTGATCACTTCAGTAATTTGTTTGGCATTATTTAGTGCTGTTATACATCTAGCAGTTGCACGACGTTATTGCACTCCGCACAATAATACTGTTGCACACCTGTTTGGTATGCCACCCTGCTAAATGGTGCCAAATGAAGGAATGAATACTGAAATACCAAAATGGCTGAACTGAAATGTGACCAAAATGACTGCACCAAAATATCAAAAAAAACCCGATTAATTTTGACCAACGAAGATGGAAGCAAATAGCGCTCTCCATCTTCTTTGTCAAAAGCAAAAGTGGATAGGTTGAATTGGTTGCATTTGTTTTCACATGAATTATTTGCTTAAGCCCTACTCTAAAGCTTGTATACACTCACCAACAGGAATTGGTCCTGTAAAAGGTATCATCTTACCTGTTTGACTCTTGTCTTTTCTCATGTTTGGAACCAACATGGCAACCATTCTCTAAAACCCAACCTTGGCAGCTTCGCCTTACTACCAGTTAAAACATACCAGTGGAAGCTGTAGTAAGGTCTCCTGTTGCTGATACTATGTGGTGTTTGCAAAATAGACTATGGGTAAAAAACGTGATGGTGGCCTGCTATAGCCCATGACTTTGTTTCCCTGCTGGCTTGCTACTGCTCCAGGATGGGTAGGCAGCTGGCCCAGAATGAGTCCTCCAGATGATCCCGGGTGCTCATTCCAGACCAAGGATTGCCAATGCCTCTGTTTAGCCCCACCAATGCATCTGTTTGGCTGGTCACCATGGCTTCCTGTCATGGTGGAGGGTGGTGTGGTGGGAGTGTCTACCCAGCTGTAGAGGCCTCCCCCCTCCCCGGCGTATGCAGGCAGCAGGATGGCTCTCCTGCCGCGGTCACATTTGGTTGGTGCCCCTCTCTGACCCGGAGAGTGGTGGCCGCTGTTTCCCGCCTTGCCCCGGGCCGTGGAGCTGCTGCACTGCCCGTACGTCTGTTTTCACCCTATGGGACATTTAGTTGCATATTTTGAAATGCCACAAATAATTCAAACTAGACCACACATCAGACTAAGAGAACAAAGCACATTTCTGTGGCCTGGCATCCTTAAAAGTTTTAAACAGTTTGGTTACTTGCAAAGTTAGATTGTCCAGAATGGGTCTTCTTGTTATAAATTAGAGAGGTGCTGCTGGCTTTACCAAATAAAGACTGGAATTTGCAAAGTTGGCAGATTGCATAAATATTTTGAAGTGTACGGATAATACACCAGCTACTCAGGCAAGTTTACCTCTGTGACTCAGTAACTCTGAGACTCCCGTGTGAGCAGGAGGGGGCGGTCATAGAAATGCAAGAAAATAAATAAAATAAATGATATAGGCTGTGATCCTAATGAAGCTGTAAGTGGTTTGAGCAGCAGCATGGCTCTAAGGATTTAGGAGCATTAAGTCTCATTGCCTAGGTGAGTTTTGAAAATGGGAGTCATGCTGCAAATCATCCACCCATTGAAGTCAGTGGAAAAAACTCTCATTGACTTTAATGATTGTCCTTGTTACGCTCATCAGCCATTAGGGACTTCTGAAAAGTTTGCGCCGTGACTCTGCACCGATCTTTCAGCATGATAACTCCCTGACCTGAGAAGAGCCAGTGGTCCTCTTTATGAATGCATGAAAAACTTTATAGTTTTGCTGTGCACCTGTAAAGTCCACAACTAAAATATGTAGTTTAAAAATTGATGGGATCTATTTTGCTTGGGTTCCTATGAGAACGCTTATACAGTCTTCCTGTCTGGCATGTGTGCGCTCAGACACACACACACGTCCCCTTGATATCATAAATCCCCAAACTAATTTCAGCCAAAGATAGTAGTGGAAGAAAGGTTAAAGCTAAGCAAGGAACCCCAATTTAATAACAATCACGGCACAGAGTGAACATACGGCCCCTTGTATAGCTAAATAAAGAAGTCCCACAGATTTACATTTACATTGATTTGTAATGCTCATAAAACAAGCCAGTTTCAGAGTTGTTCCAGCCTCACCTTAGTTATTTAAGAACAAAATTCAGTTTGTAGTTTGTGGGTGAACTATTCTCCAGGTAACTTCAAATAATAGTGGAGCTTGACTTCTGTCTCTAGGCCAGGGGTGAGGAAACTTTTCCCTCCCAGGGGCCACTTTGAAAGCTTGCACAAACTTTGAGGGCCACACAGAAGTTGGGGCAGGAGTGTTTAAGGGATGCAACTCAAGGAAAGGAGGGCCCAAATCATGGATCTGGGCCATGGAACTGTCCCCTATCCTTGTGTGCATGCCCTCCTCTCTACTCCCTGCCCTGGAGCTCAGTTTTTCAGTGATTGGAGGAGAGAACTGGATTCAAGGGTAAGATGCAGGAAGTGGAAAGGAGTCACAGAAAAACACGCCGCGGGTAACGTTTGGCTCCTGGGCCTGAGGTTCCCCACCCCTGCTCTAGGCAGAAACCAAATATAGAAAACTTTCAGGCCAAGTGAATTTGTTCACAAAATGTTTTTATGAAACTGAAAAGGGGGAACAAATTTGGAAGCTGGAACTCAACCTGAACTGTAGTACTGGGAAAAATAAATTCATTTAAAAAAATGCAGGCTGTCCCTAGGCAAATCCAATTCTCAAACACCTTGATGATTCATACCAAGGGTCTTTCTTCCTGACAGATTTATCTTGCCTGGGGAATGAACTAAAGATTATCTTTATTATACAGTGTATTTAGTGTCTTTTATTAAATTCTCATTTAGAAACTGTGAGTAGTCACTTTTTTGTCTTTAAATCATAATTGTACAGTGATGCGAGTTTCCTATTCACTACCTCTCTTGCTCTCCAGCGTGGGCCTCATTGGTTTTCTCTTCATGTTGCGTGCCTTGGTAGCAGCAAACTTCAACACCATCTACATTTACACAGCAGAGGTGAGTCCTTGTGGAATTTCTAACATCCTGGAAACAGGAAACAGACAGACATTTGTCTCTGAATTTGCAGGGCTCAGGGCAAAGATAAAATGTGGGGCCCCTGATGGCCCCATCCTCTCCTGGGACTCTGCCATCTTGGGGGCACTATCTGTGGGGCCCTAAGATGTCACATTTGGGGCTCCCTGGAATAAACACAGGGCCACTACAGGCCCCCCAGAAGTAAAGAAAATGGTGGGACCCAGGGGAGTTGCCCGGGGTTGCCCTGTGATAAGGTTGGCCCTGATTGTCTCATCCCAGGAATTTCTCCTACCTCGCTACAGGGACTTGCCAGTCTCTGTGGGTGGCTGAGGCAATTGCTTGCGTCCCAGAAATGGTCTCTTAGTTGCTGCGGGCAGAGGCTAAACTTGCTCATGTCTGCAATCGGCCACAGAAACAGTGGAGTAGCTGAGAGATCGAGCCACACAAGAGATGGAGTTGAAATGAATTTCCAGTTTTAAATTAACAATTATATGTCTAGTCAGACAGCTGTCTGATTAAATACTTGCAACCAAAACCAAATTTATTTCCTTGGTTTTTTCAGATATTTTGGTTCAGATACTTGTTAGATTATCTGAAACATTCTCGTCCACCACCCCTCCTTTTCCATTTGTGAACTACTCCTTTCTAGTGTAGTGAACCTACACGAAATGCCCCTGAATTTCCTGATATTAACTAAGCTCTTCTCTCCTGCTGTAGGTTTACCCCACCACAATGAGAGCCCTTGGAATGGGGACCAGTGGTTCAGTGTGTCGCATTGGAGCGATGATGGCACCATTTATAGCCCAGGCAAGAACTGTTCATTTCTGTTTCCAAATTATGTTGTCAGGAAGGAGGTGGGATGATACAAGCAGAGATGCAGCTAAATTGAAATGGGTTCTAGTGCAGAAAATGGAACAGGGCCCCCTCTAGCCCTCTCCCAGCGGCAGGGGACACAGCTGCAGCAGGGAGTATCGGCCACTCAGCTCATGCCCCCCCCACCACTGGTGCAGCTGCCTGTCTCGATTATAACTATGCCCCGGGCTACAAGGCACAGACTGAGATCCTCAAACATTTTGGGAAAGATCGTTAGCATTGGCTTTCGATTTATAATGAAGTGCATTTTTGGAGGGGGTTATAGCCTACGGGGTGGGGGAAGAGGGTATATTAGGCCAATTTTGCCCTCAGAGACTATATAACCTAGAAGTATTTGGTACACTGTTAAGTATTGTTCCTTTTTGTATTCCTTTCTTACTTCTGTTCTCCACAGTGACAAACAATAGGCATTCAAAAAAATATGGTTATTGGAAAGTATCAAGGAATAAAAATCAACTCAGAACGAGGTGTAATAATTATTATCTGCTTATCTGGGAAATATAAATAGGGCTGAAAATATTGTTTAATTCATTAGATCAACCAAATAATGCATTCATTGGAGAATAAGAGACCAAAATACAAAATTTAATAACTTTTAATTACAATAGTAATTTTTTTAAATTGAAGAGATGTTAGCAGTACTCCACTCCCAAATCAACTGTGTTATATGAAGCTATGAAACTGGAGAATTTTAGTACTGGTGAATATAGTGATTAAATCAGTATAAACAATTAATTGGTTGACAGTCCTAACAGCAAATAAAAATGGCTTATGCGGTCTAGATATAAAGTGATCCACTGGGTTAGGATAGGCAGCATTTGTAAAATTGATGAACAAAATCTAGAAAGGAAAAACTATCCCTAACAAAACCACAATTAAGTTTTCTAAAGTATTAGTTATTCCAGTCTTGCTTTATGGTTCTGAAAGCTGAATACCCAGAAAACCAGATGAGATAAGGATATTAAACAACTAACAGGAAATGGTTGTGGAGGGATCCTGGGAGTGGCAATAATTTTTTTAAAAAATTAACAAATAAAAATCAGAGAAAAGCTGGATCAGCAGGAAAAAAATGGTACAGAAAATCAAAGGATACAGACACCTATGGTTTAGGCAATTCAACTAGAATGAATTACTCCAAAATATTATACATGGGCTCTCTACATGGGGCTGCCCTTGATGACTGCTTCGAAGCTGCAGTTGGTGGAGAATGTAGCAGCCCGTCTTCTATCAGGAGAGGGTCGCTGGGAGCACATTACACCTGTGCTCGAGTCTGCACTGGCCATCAATAGCTTTCTGGGCATGATTCAGTGTGCTCTGAGGTTATCTGGGAGTGCCCTCTTGCAGGCACCACCTGCCTATGAAGTTTTTACAGTTAGAGCAGGCAGAGAGATGTTCTTGTAAAAGCATAAAATTACAGGATGGGCTTAACAGGGCAAGCAGAAGAGAGGAATAGCCAGCTTTCATCAGTCAACTAACATGGTTACTGATGGAAGAAAAGATTTTGATAGGTTTTGGCTTTGGTACTTATCACCTTCTGTCTATAATTCGGGTTTGTCGGATGTCAAAATTACACTGACACTCAAATTGCTTCCTTTTAGGTTCTCATGGACACTTCCTTGGTGGGGGCTCTGTGCCTTTTTGCTTCTGTTTGTGTTGTGTGCGCCATATCAGCTTTCACTTTACCCATAGAAACCAGAGGAAGGGCACTCCAGGTTGGTAGCCGTTCCTCACTGTTGCAGACATGGATCAATCTAGGTCAGGGCTGGGCAGGCTGTGGCTCAGGAGCTGCATGGAGCTCATCGGCAGTTCAATTGTGGCTTTTGGCCAGTCTGATTCTGGGCCCCACACTGCCGCAGTAGCCCTGTGTCTGACTTGCTTGCACCAAAGTCTCAGCAGCTGAATCACAGCTGCTGTTCAGAATCTCAGTAGCCAGAACTACAGAGTACTGGCTCTGCCAGTCACCCACCAAACAAGGTGTGTGTATGAGTGCATGTGCACATGCACACATTGTGTCTTGCCACATGAAGATTTTGGTACATGGATCTTAGGAGGTGGGAACTTTGCCTATCCCTGGGCTAAGGTCTGAGAAACTTTTAACCATTTAACAGAACTAGTTTAGAAGTTCCTACATCATCACTCATACTAAAAACAGAGTGTCTACTCAGGGGAGTTGTATAAACTGTCTCAAGCAGTTCAGAATTCCCTTATGCAGACATGGCCTAACTTGGGCCAGCTTTGGAGAGCTACACTATAAAGAAAAAACCTCCAGCACCACAGCTCAGAGACAGAGCCAAACCCCCCCGTATCTTAAGATTCTTCCGCTGTGGGTAAAATTCAGCCCCGTGTACCATTTAAGTCCCACTGAAGCCCACAAGTGCTATGTTAGTATTGTGAAAAACCACTCCTATAAAGGTGTACTATGACAAAGAATAGCTTGAATTCATGAGCTTCACCTTGTGTAGCGGAATAGGAAATTCAACTTAATGGGCCTCCTGTTTGAGAGTGATCAGAGAGCTTGCAAGCTGAAATGTCTACCTTTGTATAAATAGACACCTTCTTGACAATTAAAGCCAGGGCCCTGTTCTCCATGCTTATTGTGCACAAGTCTCTTTACAGACGGATAGAGCCTGTTGACCTTAAAAAGACTTCTGTCTGTGTCTGCAAAGTTATTCATGGACCAATGAGTGAACCAAGTTCAATACCACAGCAATGGCATCTAAACGGTCCAGAAATGGTGTCCATGTTGTCTACTAAGGAACAAGTTCTCTTCCATGTCCATGCTCTAAGGGTAGAGTTTCCATGTCAGGGCCTGCTACAGATGTCTCTTTGTGACTATGGACAAATCACATATCCATGTAATAGGGGTAATAATACTTCTGTGGTCTGCAGGAACAGCATGTGTAAGGGGGTAATTTTTTTTAAATTGCAAATGCAGTAACTGATTTTGAGGAGGGGGCTGATAGTTTTTGTAAAAAAAATAATCTATTGGCACATTATAGGCAGCCATATTCCAAGAGTTGGGATCCACTCAAATGGCAGGCTCTAACCTTTGAAAGTCAACACCAAGTATCATAAATCAGATTCCTGGGCTTGCATACACAACAGTGGATTTTTGGAGACCCACTTTTTTTTTTTTTTTTTTTTTTTTTACGTGTGAGCATAACTTAACTCATGAATGATTAGCCATGAACCCCAGTTCTTAAGTCTATTCACTTTGATTGTTTTTTTAAAATTTCTTTTTCAGCAAATTAAGTGAAGTACCAGTAACAGGAGAAAAAGGGGAGCAATTAAAATCTTTCCTCGGCTACATTTGAACTCCATTAGGTTGATCAAGCTCTTTCTGAAAGAACAAGATTAGTTAAAGTATATGATGTATGTGTTTGTAATGGAATAATGCATTGGGGTGTGGGAGTGTGCTGTGTGCATCTTCTCTGATTTAATAAATAAATAAATAAATAATCTCATCTCATTTCAGGGGCAATCCCAGATCTATTCACTCGCATGTAAAGGAAACTAGGAAATGATGGCCACTGTCTAGTTAAGACATTTTAGGAACAAATTCTTCTCTATGTAACCCCATTGAGGCTAGGCAAAGTGTAATACAGAAATGTATCATTTTGGGTGTTGCACTATTGTTTCTGCTGTGGCTTATGCAGAGAGAACAGGGCAAGAGTCTATGAATGTGTGGCGTGACAGGGCCAGTAGGTATTGCTGCACTCCAACTGGGCCCATTTCACGAGTGCTTTTTAAATCTCTACCTAACGCCAACCTTTCTGCATATGAATATACAGCGTGTGTGTTTATCCTCACATGGGTGTGTGTGTGTGTGTGTGTGTGTGTGTGTGTGTGTGTGTGTGTGTGTGTGTGTGTGTGTGTGNGGGCTGGAGGGGGCTTTGCTACAGCAATTGTGCTATTAAGGCTGAGATTCTAAGGAATATTCAGAGGTGTGTGTCAACTGATGCTAGCAGATGTATCTCCTTCTGCAGGTCAGGCCTTCTACAGAAGACTTACATTTTCAAAGTTCTGTGCAGCTGAAATGCTGCCGTGAGACTCCCAAAGTACTTCTCACAGCAGTAAAAGCAAGAGCTGGAGGAGGCTCAGGAAAATCCAATACATCCTACTGTACTTTTGTTTTTGTGCATTTTTTTATTTTGCACATTTTCTTGTCAAGGTGGATAGGGAAACAGGCTACGAGTTAGACCATCTGTTTTAATCTTGCCTCTACAACTGACTTGGGGAATACTGATGGAATGACTCGTCTATTACTCCTCCAGCCTTTCTACAAGAGTTTCAAGCTACTTGGTTTCTGAATTTCCTGATCAATGCTGGCATTTTAGAGGCAAGCCTGGAGAGTGGCATTGGTGTCTACAACTCCAGCCTCAATTACTCCCAACAAGGAAGAGATGGAGTGCACAAATAAAAGTGCTGGATAAGGGGCTGTAAGAAATTAACAGATTTACACACTACCAATATTTTTGACTGTATACACATGCTATCTGCCTTAAACGTCTGAATTCAGGGTACAGAATTTAACTTACCCAGTTCAAGCAGCAATCCCAGGACTGGGGAAAAACTTTATTCAACTCAGCTAGAAATTCAAATTATACAACTTTAAGTTGATTCTGCTGCCTTTAACAGGACAGGGTAACGGTTTTGTGGCAGTACCCTACCTTAGGGCCATGCACCTTGTGTACAGGTCCTGAATAGTTTTTTTACTGCTTTAGGGTAGGAACGAGAAAGGGGCTGGTTTCTTGGAAAAACTTGCCACAGGTTCGATTTCGCCACCACACCTGATGCTCCCCATCCCTGTCCTACCTAGTCATTTCAGTGCAGCCCAGCCTGGGTTAGGCTTAAATGAGCCAGAGGCTGCTGCAGCCCATGATCTCTCTGCGTGGTACCCCCTCCCCCAGACCAGAGTTGCAGGTTTGTTTCCTGCAACTCTGTGGCATTGCATGGGGCAATCCTCAGCCAAGAGTGGGGCTGCAGCGGCCATCTGTCGAGCAGACAGACAACAGCTCTGCCTCCCTCCAGTGCCTTGAGTTTGGACTGCCTGCTCCGCTGGTGGGCTCCTGGGTGTCCTGGACAGCCTGTTCCACCTGCACAGCTGTGGGCTGCCTTTAAACAAATGGCCCCCACCCAGGGGTGAAGTGGGGCAGAGGCATAAATGCTGTCCTTGTGAAAACACCCAATGTTTCAGCACAGCATCACTAACACTGGGAAAGTGGGGGGAGGAGAAAGGGCTCCATTTAGGAGGGAAGCTGAAGCAGTAGTGATTTCAGTATAAAGTTTGATTTTATAGCAGTGTGAAAGATCAACCATGTTGAACATTTTGGATAAAGGAAGAGTTTATACGAAAACAGCCCTCCTATACTTTATTTATTTTGCTATTCTTTTACCCCCACACCCTCCCACTCACAGAGCAGCTACTTAGGGAAGGCCCATGTGTAGTGATGCTAATTGACCAATGTTTCATGGAGAAGCCCTAAGTAGCAAGCAACTAATAGTCTAGCCCTGCCCACTAGCCAATCCCATTGCATCTTGGCATGAAATAGGAAAATTTGGTACTTTACTCACCCTGTGAATTTTCCTTCTTCTCTCGTGGGTAGGCAGGCAGTCTGTGCTGGGTTTTGCTCCTCCAACTCAGGAACTAGGCAGAATCAGGTCTGTGATTGGCTGTCAGGACCTAGGGGAGGAGCAACCCCAGCCCTGCTAGCCCAGATCAGTGACTACCTCAGCTAAACTTTCTCTTGACCCCGTAACTTAAGAGGTAACCCTGAACTACAAAAAAATTCAACCTTTAAGGAACTTGTTACGTACAAACGCTAGGAGACAACATCTCTCGCTGGGAAAGGGTACTCCCTAGCCTCACAGAGCCCCAAACCTAGTACCAAAACGCTCTCCTGGGCTCTCCCTTCCCCTTGGACCAACCCATCCGAGAGTGTAGAAGGGATTAGACGAAGCATCTGTGTGGGTGGACCGGACTGCCTGCCTCCCCACGAGAGAAGAAGGAAAATTCACAGGGTGAGTACCAAATTTTCCTTTCTCTCTCTCTCCTGTGGAGGCAGGCAGTCCGTGCT
>QEPC01000081.1:111366-205068 GCA_003113815.1 Sphenodon punctatus
CGCGTGGGGGGGGGTGGAGCGTTAGGAGCTCTGCACTCTCCGGCGCGGCTGGTCCTTACCCCCGCAAGCGGTGTAAGGACCTTGAGCGGGGGGAGACTTACAGCGTCGAAAATCTCCGCGGTATCTAAACCGCTGGGGTAGGCCACAGCCTCTTCTCCCCGGAGATCAATTGCTCCCCGGTTCCCGGGCGCTTTGCGCGGCAACCTGGCGGGCCGAAACGAGTATCCCTTTGCTGGGAGGGAAGCTCTTGCCCTAATGCCCCGCTTGATCTTCTTTTCTTTAGTCCTAACTATTGATTGTTTTTTGTCTTTTCAGGACGTTGAAAAAACACCTCCGACGGCCGAAGGCAGAAGAAAAGACTGACCAAAATGGCGGGCAGCTCCACGCATGCGCAGAAGGTTTTCTTCTTCTTCTGCCTCCTGACGGTCATCCGCAGAGCTACCCAGCGGATCACTGCCAGGAGTCAGAGGGAGAAAATGGGTTCCTGCTAGGTCTAGTACTTAATGCTGAGGAGAATTTTGCATTAAGTACTATTTACTAGAAAACTCAGAAGGCCCCTACCCTCTCAGTTCCCCATTGGAGATGGCATTCTTTATTATTCAGTCATCCCAAGAGAGTCACAAGTGCCACTCTTTTCTCTCTCTCACTTTTCCTTTTTTAACACTAATCCCAATAGGTCTCTTCTTTAAAGTCAAGGCCTAAAAAGGAGCCTGTAATGGAATTTGTGACAACTTCTATTACCCAATACATTCAAACACTCCCTCCTAAAAACTCATAGTAGGCTTTTTATTGTTATTACATTCCGAGGCCGTGATTCCTCATTCATTTCTTGCTTCACTATTACGATTGGGAAGTCATAGTTCTCATTTGGTGCTCCAGACTCTTGCTTAATTCTGATTGGCTCCAACATGACTACAGGGACTCTGTGTGTAGAATCGGCTCCTGATGGTCTGCTAGAGGAGCCAGAACTGTAAAATATTGAGGAGAGGCAGGGAGAAAGTAAGATCCACACAGAAGACGTCAAAATACTTACGTTTGAGACAGCACTGAGAGTAGCAATGTTTTCTAAAGTCACTACTCTGAACTGCAGTAAAACACTATGCAACACACAAAAGGTTTAATATCTTTTCCTATCAGCTATTTTAAAATTGGATTATAAAGGAAGAGAATAAAAAATTGATAGTGTAATCTCGGGACTGAAGAATTTGCTTCAAGATCTTATGGCCTGTAGGCAAGACGGGTTTGGCTCTAATAATTTTTAGATTGCATAGGGAACAGCATTTCTGTCAACTGTAGCATTTGATGATGATATATAAATGTATGTACATTCAAACTATTTAAATTTGGAGATAAAGGCACAGCATCTTTGTAGCATTTAACACAAAGTGTAATATTCTTCATTTAAAAAGTAGATGGATTTTTTGGAGTAAAAAGTATCTGCTTTTTCACAGCATGAAAACACATCAATCCTACTTTGTTGCGTGTTGTAATTTAATCGGAACACACTAATAAGTTTGCTCTCTTCATCCAACACCGTCTATCACTATTTGTTTGTTAGTATTCCATTGCGGATGGAATACACGTTTGTTTTTTGGTAGTTTTTGCTATCTGTATATGGAAGTACTTACTTTGTATTATAGCAAGAGCTTATTGACGATCCTCCCATTTTTCTCTTCCGACACAAAACTCCATTGTGGTTATTGTCATGAGCTTTATATCACTATTTACAACTATCAAAATTATTTCTGGTCTAGTTACATGGCTGCTACAGATATAAGGTACTGCTTATGGTGTGCTTATGTGGGCTACTAATAACCAGTCATAAAGTTACATTGCAGAGCACTGAAGAGTATTACTATAGTAGTTCTCAAACTTTTTGCCTGTGCCGATGCCATTTTGAGACTTAAATATAATTATGTGCCGCAAGAGAGCAAAGCCATGCAAAATATATAAAATCAGGATTGTGACCCCATCCGCTGGTGGCATGATCCCACTTGGTCCCAATCCAGAGTTTGGGAATGCCTGTATTACAAGTAAGATCAATGGTAAAAGTTACTCTCTAACGAGATCTCTGTATGGCAAACTTCAACATTGATTACCTGGGGAAGTTACCATCAAATGGAGTTGAATGTACTGTATATACTGTTCTTTTCTAGACCGATTATCCTTTTTCAAACAGTCTGCTTACCTGCCTCTGCTTCCAACACTAGAGGCACTGGGAGAGCGAATGGGAGGGTGGATGCCAGTCAGAGTTACTGCTCCTAAATATTCAGAACACAAATTAGAAATATGGACAGGCTCAGGGAAGCAAGGAGTCCTATAGTTGATGCAGAAAGGTAAAATATAGGTTATTTTTATTTTTAGGCTTCCTTATTAATTTAAATTTATATGCCACCCTTTCCCAGAGGCTCAGGGTAGTTCACAAGTTGTAAAAACATACAATCAATTAAAAAAACCTTACCCACCTCCAATATCATCTCCCCATAGCCCAACCCCAAAACCAACCCAATCCCTTATCCCTGCCCGCCAAATGACTTTTCAAACAGAAAGGTCTTACACTGGCTCCAGAAGACGCCTAGGTCCAGGCTCAAATGAACGTTAGGGGGGAGGGAGTTCTATAACAATGGGGCAGGAACCGAGAACGCCTCCCTGCGAGGTCTTGTATGAACAAGACTAACACAGTATGCACAGGGAGGTTTTCCTGGCCAATTGCAAGGGCTGTAAGAGGACATGATGAAAGGACAGGTGGTCTTTCAGGTATGTGGAGCCCAGACCGCTTAGGGCTTTAAAGGTCAGAACTGGCACCTTGAGTTTTGCCCTGAAAGCTATAGGAAGTCAGTGCAGACTTCAGAGCACCCATGTAATGTGCTCCCGGTGCCCTGCCCCCGAAAGGAGGCAAACTGCTGCATTCTACACCAGCTGCAGCTTCCAAACAGTCACGGGCAGCCCCCACGTAGGACGCATTGCAATAAACTAGCCTCGAGGTGATGAAAGCATGGATGGCAGTGGCCAATCTGAATCGGAAAGAAAAGGCTGCAGCCTCCTCACCAGATGGAGTTGGTGAAAAGCACTCCTGCCCGCTGCCGCAACCTGGCAATCCAGGCACAGCAAGGCTGTGAACCTGATTGACCAAAGGGGGCCAGACTCCATCAGGAGTCCCAATCCCCTTCATGTCACAAGGCCGGCCAACCATCACCACCTCAGTCTTGTCTGGATTCAGCTTCAGATCGGCTCATCCTCATCCATTCCCCAACAGCAGTCAGGCATTAAGTGAGCACCGAGACTGCAGGGCCTGGACTGGATGAAAAAGAGGTAGAGCTGGGTGTCATCAGCATATTGATGACACTTTACCCCAAACCTCCTAATGACCTCACCTAGCGGCCTCATGTACAAATTGAACAAGAGGGGAGACAGAATAGAACCCTGCAGGACCTCACAAGGGAGGTCCTGAGAGGACAATGAGTAATTGCCCATCACCACTCTCTGGGATTTCCCTGACAGGAAGGAGTGGAACCACTCAAGAGCAGCCTTGCACATCCCAGCCAGGTCCTGCAGTCGTGTCAACACTACCTCATGATCAACTCTATCAAAGGCTGCTGAAAGATCTAACAAGATCAACAGGGTAGGCCACAAGCGCGGTTTCCATGCCATACCCAGGACAAAAGCCTGACAAATGGGTCAAGGAATCGGATGACATTGAGAGGAGCATGAAGCCGACTGGCATCCACCTGTTCAATAACCTTCCCTAAAAAGAGAAGGCTAAACTCAGAAACAGGCCAATAGCTGGCCGGGAAATCAGTGTCCAAAGATGGCTTAAGCAGGGGCCGGAGAGCCACTGTTTTAAGGGCATTCAACATCCTACCCTCCCGAAGGGAGGCACTGAAAACCCCAGCCAGCAATGGCCCCAACTTCTCCCACCTGGCTTTCACCAGCTATGACGGGAAAGGATCTAATTCACAACTGGTTGTCCTCATCACCCCAAGCACCTCCCCTGCATCAGTGGGCTGATCATAAGGAAGATCACTGTATTGGATCCATCTGTAGAACAAACTACTAGATGCTTCCTTCTCCCTGTGATTTCATTAGTCTGCAGTTTTTAGTGTTAAGTGGTCACCATGAATTTCCATCCGAGGCCACTTCAGATGTGTTTTTACCCAGTGTGATGAAATTCAGTGGGAAACTGAAGATTTTTTCTGTTTTTATTAAGCTATATTATGTATTTAGGCATAAATATCCTTCCCTCTCCCTCCTTCTGCCCTCCCCCCACCTCTTCCTTCCTCTGCTTCTTTCCCTCCTGCTCCTTCTCCCCAGCCCGCCCATCCCTTCTCTCCAACCTCCTCACCCCTCCTCCTCCCCCACCCACCCCATCTCTCACCTGCCCCACCACCACCCTTCTCCCAAACTTATCCCCATTCCCTGCCTTCCCTCTGATCACCTCCCATTCTCCTGCTCCCTTTGGAACTGTCGTTCCTCTGCCAATAAAGCTCCCTACACCCATGATCTCTCTCTTCCTCTCTTACTCCCTCCAGCTTCTTCCCCGTACTGAAACTTGGATCTTCCCCTCCGACTCTGTCGCACCTGCTACCCTCTCCTTTGGGGGGGGGGGTCTCTCCTTTCCTCACCAGCTCCGCCCCAAAGGTCGGTGTGGCGGTGTGAGCCTTCTCCTCACTAACTCCTGTCAATTTCAACTGCTTTCTCCTCCCCTCTCTCTCCCCTTCCCTTCCTTTGAGGCTCACTCTGTGCGCTTCTATTCCTCCCTCCATCTCCGCATCTCTGTAATCTACCGCCCTCTTGGCTCTCTCTTCCTTTCTCTCGAGTCCTCCTGGCTCACTTTCTTCCTTTCTGATTATACCCCAACTCTCATTCTTGGTGACTTCAACATTCACGTTGATGTCCCTTCCCAGAACTCCATCTCACTAGCCTCCTCCTCCTCCAACCTCCACCTTTGGATCAACTCCCCCACCCACGCTAACGGCCATTCTCTTGACCTCGTCTTCTCTAGGAACTGCTCTGTGTCTGATCGCTCCTTCGATCCTCACTCCATCTCTGACCACTTCCTTGCCTCTTGCGCTTTAAGTGTTTTTATTATAGTTGAGCCGCTCAGAGCTGCCTGTGGCAGGATGGGCGGGGTAATTGTTTAATAAATAAATAATTATGTTATTTTAATTATATTTATATTGTTTTAAATTTTATATTGTAAGCTGCCCTGAGGGGCAGGGTAAAAGTCTATGAAATAAATACATTTCAACATCTCCCACTGCCCCCCCTCCTCTTTCTCATCTCCATGCCCCTTCCGTGACCTGCAGGCCATTAACCCCCTGGATTTTGCCTCCTCTCTCTCCCCCCTTCTCCCCATAGTCTTCTCCTCCTTCCCTGAATCTGCTGTCTTGGTTTCAATGCCTCTCTCCTCTCCACCTTTGACTCCCTTACCCCCTCTCCCCGTCCTTGGCTAAACCTCAGTATTCGCCACCTCCACTCCTGCATCCGTGCCTCTGGCAGAAATACCACTCTCATACTGACTTCCTTCTCTTCAAATTCTCTCTCTGCTCCCTTACTTCTTCTATATCCCTTGCTCGACAGCTTTACTATGCCTCCCGCATTGAGTCCTGTTCTCAGGACCCTCTCCGCCTATTCTCCACCTTTCACTCCCTCCTCAAGCCCCCCTTGTCCTACTCCTCCCTCTTCCCTATCTGCTCAGGGTCTTGCTTCCTTCTTCATCTCCAAGGTAGACAAGATCCGTCTCAACATCGCTTCCCACTCCTCCTATTCCTCCTCCCAATCCTTCTCTCCCGTCTTCTGTCCCTCCCACCTCCCTTGAGGAAATCTCTTCCCTGCTCTCCTCCTCCAACCCCTCCACTGTCCCCTTGACCTCATCCCCCCTCACCTCCTGACCTCCACGTCGCCCCTTCCCTTCTGCACATCATCAACCTCTCCCTCTCTACTGGCTCCTTCCCCTCTGTCTTCAAGCATGCCACTGTCTCTCCTATCCTCAAAAAGTCCACTCTTGACTCCTCTGACCCTTCTAGCTACTGTCCTGTCTCACTCCTTCCTTCTGCTTCCAAGCTTCTTGAACGTGTTGTCTACTCCCACTGCCTCGACTTCCTCTCCGCCAACTCCTCCCTTGACCCCCTTCACTCTACTGAAACTACTCTCGCTAAGATCACCAATGATCTTCTTGTGGCTAAATCTAATCGCCTCTACTCCATTCTTGTCCTCCTGCCTTCGATATTGTTGACCACTCACTCTTGCTGGACTCACTTCACTCCCTTGGCTTCTGTGGCTTCGTTCTCGACTACCTCTCTGACAGCTCCTTCAATGTGTCTCTTGCCAACTCCGCCTCCTCCTCCCTTCCCCTCTCGGTTGGTGTTCTCCAAGGCTCTGTCCTTGACCCTCTCCTCTATCTACATCCTGTCCCTAGGCAAACTCATTGCCTCCCATGGCTTCCAATATCACCTCTATGCTGATGACACTCAACTCTATGTCTCTACTCCCTCTCTCTCTCCATCTGTTCAAGCTCGCCTCAACAGCGGTCTCTCTGATATCTCTACCGGGATGTCTCAATGTCAACTCAAACTCAACATGGCTAAAACTGAACTCCTTATCTTCCCCCCTCATCCTTCCTCTCCCTCTTCCCTGTCTATCTTTATTGATGGGGTCACCATACTTCCCGTCCCCCAAGCCTGTAGCTTAGGCTTCACCTTTGACTCACCCCTTTCTTTTAATCCCTACATTTACTCTGTTGCCAAATCCTGTCGCTTCTCCCTCCATAACATTGCTAAGGTTTGCCCCTCTCTCTCTCTCTCCTCTGCCAAAACCCTTGTCCATGCCCTGGCCATCTTTCACATCCATTACTGTAACCTCCTCACTGGCCTCCCCCTCTTCCCTTTCTCCCCTTATCTCCATCCAAAACTCTGCTGCCAGGGTCATCCATCTTGCCCGTTGCTTCGACCACATGCAGCCCCTCCTCTCCTCTCTTCACTGGCTCCCCCTTCGTGACTGAATCTGGAACTTCAGATCCCCTCTCTTGCCCTCCTGCGCTTCCCCAGCTCCCCTAACTGCCTTCGTCCATTCTCCCTAGCTGCCCCCCACACCTGGAACTCCCTCCCTGCCCACATCCGCCTCGCCCCCTCCCTTCGTACCTTCAAATCCCTCCTCAGGACCCACCTCTTCTGCTCTCTCGCTCCCCTCTCCTAACCCTGCTACCACCTTCCATCCAGTACAATCTGTTACCAGAGGTCTGTGTACTCATATCCTCACTACATGGACCAGCCAGCCATCATTCTCCATGTAACCAAGCCGAGCACGTGCACCTGGGACCTCACATCTTCGTGAATGTTACACCCCTTGTCTCTCCCTCGGCTCCCCTTCCTTAGTCTCCCCCCATCTCAGATTGTAAGCCCTAGAGCAGGAACCATGTCTATTCCATTACTTTGTAAAGTGCCAGGTGCATTGCTGGTGCTATATAAATGCTTGCTAATAATAATTATTATAATAATTTGACACACACAGTTATAAAGTATGTTATATATCTGTGGAGGGCACATGGCAGCTTGGGAGCCACATGCGGCTCCCACCAGAAGTGGGATCCTCCTCCCTCCCTCAGAATGTCTTTCCTGTAACTAAACTAAGTATGTGCATTTCCCCCACCTCACAAATGTATCCTTGTCTCTCCCGATGTTCACCTCTTCCTTCTCTCTCAAGTTTGTAAGCCCCTTGGGGTAGGGACCTGTCTAAAGCTACTGATTGTACAGTGCCAGGTATACTGCTGGCGGTACATTAATAATAAAATGTCTGTAATGCAGCTTTCACCAGAAGTGGCTGTCTGGGTGTGTGTCCATGCAGCTCTCAAGAACAAGAGACGGTGAGTTGCCATTTTTGCAAACAGCCTCCTAGGATCTGTGGAACAGGGAAAGCATGCTCTGTACTGTCCAAACCCACCAGACCACCTGTGAGCCGGAGGCATGGGAGGTGAGGGGCGGGAAGAGCTGGGGGAAGCCGTGAACAATGTGGTGTGTCTTGTGGCTCTCAGCGATATGAGAATTTTGGTATGCAGTTCTTGGGTTGGGGAAACTTTGCCCACCCCTGACACATAAGCTGCTTGCAGGAGGAGCGGGGCGGGGTATAAATGCATTAAATAAATAAAGTAAATAAATAATATAAACAAGATTAAGCTATTAAAATTACTGCCAGCTTAGTAGAACAAGCGATACCACCAATACGGAATGGTTATATATTTGTTGGAGAGTCATGCTTCACTTCAGCTATTACAGAAATGCAATACTAGACACTATGAAGTAGTGAATATAGCTTTAGTTACTGAACACTAGGGATAGATCTCAAAGTTTTAGTCTTACAAGCATTCATGTTTTATCAACATGTTCATAACTATTCATCCACACAGTTACAATTCTGGGCCAGTTTTTCACCTCAGCTTCCCCCCTGCCCCCTGTGTTTGTAGTTAATAATATGTTCTGTGCTGCTATTTCATATTTATTTTTATATAGTGCCCCCCTGCGATGGCACTGTGTGTGCTTTACATACAACAATTTAACACAACTTTTAATCCTCACAACAACCCTGTTTGATAGGTTAGGTGGAGAGAATAATGCAACTGGCCCAATGTTGCCCAGTGAGTTTCTGGCTAACGTGAGACTAGAACCAGGGTTCCCCCACCATCCTCCAGGTCCAAGCACACTTAGTCATTATATGACACTGGCTCTCCTTAAAGTAAGGAGGCAGGACAAATATATAGGAAAATGGGCACTCAGATCAGAGTGATGAGTCTTAGCTATGGCATTTCCCACTACATCATTTAATGTGAAAATTGCAGTGAAATAGAATTAATCATCATACCTGAAAGGCCTGGAGATGGCACTGATGAATTTGGTGATTGCACTGTTCTGTTTGAAGGGGGCTTCGGATGGCTCTGCTCCACAATGCCATCTTTCCTCACAATGTTCTCCAGTATAATATTTCAAGAACAATCAATCTTAAAGGATGATGGAAAGGTAGAAGAAATATTGTATTAGTGTCATATTACAGACTTTGCCATAGTTTTTACTTCCACGCTCTTTCTACACACCCATTTATTTAATGCACAAACAGCCAACAAGCAAAAGTATCCGATGTTTGTTTTCAAGCTATCCCTCGATAAGAAATTCAGCTACAGCTATCAAACACACAATGCTGGAATATACCTTGACCAGTGGCCATGGATATTCAGTAGAAAGGTGTATATTGACAGTGAAGTCTTTTCATCCATGGCACACAGGGTCAGAACAATGAAATGCCTGTTTTAAAATCAAAGCCAGTCCCAATTTATCATCTTGAGCCTTCTCTAACTCTTGTGCATTCCACACAATAAGAAAAAAATGTCCTTGTACAACATGAATACTCCAAGACTGTTCAGCTAAAGCACCCAGCACAAAGCAGTTTAGGATAAAAAATTTCTGAAGTACTCTCACAGGATACACTGCACATTATAAATCCTTTTGTAGCAGCTTGAAACGCAGTGTATAGACCCTCGCTGCTATAAAATATTCAGAACACTTGTATGCTAGTCTGAAACAGAGCAGCTAATTATCAATATAGAAAAAAATATCTTGTTTACATAGTCTCCCCCTCGGTTGCCCCCATTCCTCAGTTTCCCTCCCTTGTCTCTCAGATTGTAAGCTCCCTGGGGCAGGGATCCTGTCAACTTTTAACAGTTGTAAAGCACCAGGTACATTGTTTGTGCTATATAAATATGACTACTACTACACTACTAATAGTTTGACACCATTTTGTGCAGGTATATTTTAATATCTGAATATTTTTTTAAAATGGGATATTCTGTTACCATGTTACATTGTACTATAAACAATCATAAATGTATTCTGGTTTTTTATATTTAAATTGATGCTATCCAAAAAGCTGATATAATAAAGTGGAAGTAAAAGGAGATACTGAAAACATGCTAATGGTCTTTTTAATTTTTTTGACAATCTTTTAGTGTAAGATTTCAAATAAAGGTGAATACTATCTGAAGAAATCCTGAAAAAACCCTGGAGAACTTCAGGTTTAAAAGTGCCAAGCTTATTAACTCCCTTCTGTTCTATTTACAGAATGTGGGGCAACTGAGTTCTAATTCCCATTTCCAAATGTAGGCAAAAAAATACCAAGTGGACTGAAAAGGAAAAGTTAGTTTAGTCTAGCTCTTTATAGTAATAAAACATCCAGAACATTGACACTGGATTTATGGATATTTGAGCATATGAAGTGTTGTTATAGGCACCAGTGACCAAAACTAAAGGAAAAAAAAAAGAAAATATGATGCAGCTAAACAAAGATGTTGGTAGGCATCCACAAAAGTGATGTGCAGTTACTACTGGCATTGTTACTGCTCTTGACAGTCTCAAGAGAGTAAGCATAAGTAATCAGAGCGTGGGCTACTTAATAGGTCATTAATGGTATCCCAAAAAACCTCCACAGGAGTGCTGGAACACTGGCAGGGCAGCCTAGGGAAACTAGGACTGTTCCCTCTATGCTTTATCTGTTTTGCAGATAGTCTTTCAGCCTCCAGTACTGTCAAGTCAATACTTTTCCCAAAAAGAGAGATTCACTTCAAAGTTAAAGGTGTTCCCTTACATCAGGAAGAGAAGGTAGGGTGTAGGAGCTACCCACAGGAGAACTCAAATCTATCATATGTGGACCAAATGTCTTCCCATCATACCCAGCACTAGTAACAGTGGGACTGGAGGGGGTAGACGTGGAGCTACTTGCAGTTGATGGTGTAGCCGAAGCCTGTCCACTGCAGATTTGCCACTGTAAGAGGGGGGAAAAAAAAAAAGGACATTAACCTATAACTGAAGTCCTTCAAGAAGGCTCTGTCCATCCAGGGGAATAATTGGTTATGCAACCATCCTTCCCAATGCTACAAATGGACGAAGCCACTTGCAGAGCATCACACTGACCATTGTTCTTTTTGTCTAGGAAAATACCTGTTACATACAATGACACCAATACATCGTGGAACGAAGCAATCAGCAACACAGTTTAAAATGAGATTGATATTTACATTAGATTATGAATATTCAGATTTAAAGTGACGAAAATGGAAAAATTAGTAGGATAAAATGATGGATAATTTTAGTTTAAACAAATTTCTCTCTTAATATTAGGGCTGAACCTTGATTTCCTTGGTTATCATAGAGAATCATGGTTCTCAACTCATTTTAAGAGAAACGATAATCAGGAAAAATGCAGATTCTTGACATTTCTCGGTTGAGATTTTTTTTCTGGAAATACCATTTACCATTACTCGCAATTTACCATGTACCGCTTACTGTGTACCAAGTTTATCCCAGTAATGTGACTGCGCAAAGTGGCATACAGTAAATGGTAAATTGCAGTAAACAGTATTTTAAGAAAAGTTTCTTGACCGAGATCTATTATTGAGATTATATGGAGATCTGTGGCAGTTCTCAATTCTCATATTTTCATGGGAAAAAAATGCTTTTTGTTTCAGACCTAGTTAATATGGATTCATAAGAACATAAGAAGTGCCATACTGGGTCAGACAATGTTTCATTGATCCCAGCATCCTGTCTCTGACAGTGGCCATTCTTGGTTGTTTCTGAGGAGTACCCAACAGGTTATAATGAAGTGATCCTACGGTCATTCCCTTTATACCCAGGCAGAGGCTCTCTCCTGTTTGGGTACTATGGCCCTTCCCCAAGCCCTCGCCCTATGGTCAATGGCGCCATCCCCACATTTTAGGTGCACCCTCGTCCCTCCTTCCCTTCCAATTCCCAGCCTCTAAACCACTGTATCACTATTCCATACTGCCATTCTCCATGCACCCTCCCCCCCTCAAAAAAATCATACAAAGCAGCACAGAAAGCATGGTTTATTAAAAACTTTTATGAACAAAAAATAAGCTATTTCTTCTTGCACCTGTTCCTTCTGGGGGAAGCTTGGTGCTCTCTCTTGAATGGCAGGAGGACATTTTCCCAATTCTCCTCTTGCAGATATGGCTGTGGTGGAGTGTTCATGGAAGGCATACAGGAACGGGTGGGGGGTAGTGGTGACAGAAGGCATGCCTAGGTTCTGGCATCCACCTGCACATCAAGCTACATATGTTCCCCAAGACCCTACTGTGAATGGGGGCTGCATTTCCCATAGGTAGTGCCCATGTAGCCGGTGAGGACAAACACCTAATAAATGAGTAGGTGGACACCCGGGCTACTGTCTTGTTTGTTAACACCCATAACCATTAAACAGACCAATACTCCAAGAACTTATCTGATCCTTTTAAAAACCCAGCTATGCTACTGGCCTTGACCACACCTTTAGCAACAAATTCTACAATTGTGCGTTGCATGAAAAAACACCTTTCTTTTAGTTGTTCTAAAATTGCTGCCATTTAGGCTGCAGCCCAAATATGCGGGAGTGGTGGGGGTCTGAAAGTGGCCCAAGTTTCATGGAATGTTCCCTATAGTATTATTTGAGATAGTAAATAATTCCCTATTTACTCATTCCATCCCACGAGGAATTTTATAAGCTTCTATCATATCCCCTTTTCCGTCTCTTCTCCAACCTGAAGAGTCCCAACACATTCATATAATGCATTTTCATATTCACAATGCTGTGGACAGTATACATTTTGGTGAAATTACTGCATTACACTCAGTGGAATGAAACGTAAGACTGTAGGGATGGTGCCAGGTTTTTGTTCCTTAAAGACATACTGTCACAAGACCTTTTAAACAACTGATTTGATTACTTTAATCACCACAAGAAGTTTACTGGTATACTATCAGAGAAACTGAAAAAAATGTAAATATATGTCCCAATTTGTTTAGACATCTAACTCCAATGAAATGCACGGGTAAGGTTATATGCAAAATCTGGAGCAATTAAATTTCTCTTTAGCTAGCCATTCAATACTTTGCATCCCAAGAAGGACTAAGCTATATAACACACACAGTTAAAAACACGATTGAAAAGATTGGTCTTCCATTTACCAACAACCATATTTGAAAATAATATGTTGCGCCAGTTATTTATTAACTCTTCTAGGCTACTGAGTTGCTCTCTTCTCTTTTCAAATAACTTCTCTTTCAGTTACAACTGTGACAACACCACAGCTATTAGTCTGCTGCTAAGGTTAAATCTCAGTTTTCTTTCCTAGTGACACCACACCCAGCACTTCTTCCAAGAACAGTATAAACTTCCACATGTAGGCCCCTCTGGGAGGCTTATTTCCTGGAACTTATCTAGAAACAGGCAGTAGGGAAGGGGCAGAGGGTTTAGAGCTATTTGGCATTAATCCTCTTCCTGGCCTGCTTGTGTCCCCTGAAAAGGATGGGGACCAAGCATGTCCAGAATAGAGCAGAATCTGGATTACTGACCAGTTGGGGGGATTAACAACTCCTAGGTCCTGCAACTATGGAATTTCTTTCCTGGCTTCAGTTCAGTTTAGCAAACACCAAGCACGGCACAAGGTATAGCTTTCTAGTCAGTCTTGCTATAAGTCAAAAAGAGGTTAGGGAACAGGGTTTTCTACTTTATTCACCTTGAATTAAGTAAGTTTGTATTATGGCTTCCAGTGTCCAGAAGCTATGAAGAAGTGCTTCATTTTAACTTCTCTCATTACAGCAGATAAATTGGAATCAACTTTACAACTGGTAAAGAATTCAGTTATCTTGTTCTTGGCAAAAAAGCAGTCTGTTTACTATAACCCCACGTGGAAATTGTAATGAATGGAAGAGTATAAAATGAGTTTCTGTGGTATTTACTATTTGTGAATACACAGGTGTACGATTGATGAGTTTACCTGTTTAATAGCTTGCTGTTCCAAGAATGCCATCTGCAATGGGTTGGGTTTTATTGCTTGTCGTTGTATATTCTGGTTTGGGGGGAACCTCATCTGTTGACTAGAAAGAACTGGGCCATTGGACTTGGGGTTGTGATTCTGAAAGTTAATCAAGCGTGGAGGTGGCGGCTGCTGGTGCTGCTGGAAAAGAAACAATCCCATCAGCTGACTGTCCAAACACTAACACAAGAACCTCTGAAAAAATCCCCTCTTCACCCCCGGCATTTCCCACTTAAAACTTTTCAAATATAAAACAAATAGATAGCACAGAGCCATTCACTTCTATCCAGCAGCAGGCCATCAAACCCCAAATTGTGGTATTACGTATATATATATATATATATATATATATATATATATATATACACACACACACACACACACACCCCAACACAAAACAAGAACCAGAGGACAGTCTAGCACAGCGCAAGGGCATCCGGTAAATAAACATGATACCATTATAAAAAACCTGGCAAGCAAACTAGGCAAAGGGAGAAGCCGGGAGTTAAAAAAGGTTAGTCCAGATCGGCCCATTCCTCCCCCGCGGGATACCCTGGCCTGTGATAACAAAAACCCACACAGTAATCCAAATAATGAGGTAAGGGGAGTACATTTAACATTGGCAATGCCTGAATTCCAAGAAGCACTTGTGTCTATGGAATGCTTGCAGAAGGAAGGAGGCAATGAGAGAGATCACCTGACCCTCGGAGCTGCCTAATAAAAAGACCCAAAAGGGTAGACTCGGATCTACCAGGGAATAGCTTCAGCAGGGGCTCCAGAAATTCAGTTCTGGCCAGGACATGTATTTTACAGATCAGAAGAATGACATTTTATCACCGTTGGGCGATCTGAGATATAACGTGCTACATTTTCATATTTACCCCCTCATATTTATAGCTATCCACAGGATTCTGATTTGATAACTTGGAATATTTTATTATAACTTAGACTACGGTACTATTTTTTAGGTCATAATGTAACACTCTAAACCTTCCCTACAGGTCCAAGTGGGGTTTACAACCCCTACAATTCAAAATAAGTGATACAAAAAACAACTTTAATGTTTAAGCCCCATGGATCCGTGCAGTTTCCACAGGACACAATGTACCTACAATAGGGATCTGAATATTAAAGCAAAAATAGCAATCCTGCTTCATGTTTTAATGCCCCCAAGTTAAATTCACTTCTGATATTTATTTATTATTTTAATTTTTACCCCACCCTTCCCACCAACGATGGCTCAGAGTGGATTACGTCAAAATATAAAATACCAAAGTATAATAAAAAACAAAAAATGCAAAAACGCAATACCCCCCAACCCTACACCATCCCCCCAACCCCTCTCCACCCCAACCTCCTAACTCATCCATATCCCCCCATAACACCCCCTCCCCTAGTAACAGTTTTGCACTGCCTTCTATGGAAGAATCCCAAGCTACATAAAATTCTGGCCTACAGATCCTTGACAATGCTTTGGCCTGAGACTCCATTGCTATTGTCATGCAAGGCACGTACGAAGACAGCTTAGCTGGTTTTTCTTAAGAAAGCTCCATGACCTACATTTAAGAAGCTGATAATAAAGCTTCCTGTTCATGTGGTTTCCTGTTGACATTTCTGTGGTGGGCTACATCTTCCAGACAGGTGTCTACAGGCCCTCTCCTCCCCCGCAGTAGTCTGGAGTTAAAGCTGACTTAAAAGGTCATAGCCAATAAAACCATCCACTACTCTTTGCCTAGCAACAGCTATATGGTAGTTCCACGCTTCTTCATTGCCAAATCATTGTGTAAGCTATTAGACTGTATCCATTTAGGAAGTATTGTATGTGTGCACCTGCAATGGGTTCATACCACTTTGTGGCACTAATGAGCTGTGTATATATTGACATGCCTCAGATCCGCCATAGGTCTGTTGGCGTTGGACGCCAGACGGTCCCACAGCTGTGTATTTGAATAAATCTGAACGATCCTGTTGCAGTCTCCTCTCATTTCAGCCTGAAAATCCACGACAATTCTGGTGTCAGAAGTGGGATGAGAGGAACATAGGAATCGAACGGACTCCTGCAGTAAGTGCTATGCTGTTCTGGTAGCGGGGGATGTCTCGCTCACGGTGAACCTCGGCTAATAACCGAGCCCTGTTCTGATAATTGCCCTAATACGCTGGTGGTCAATTAGGGACTGAAAAAGGGGCCCTGTTTGACGGAACTCGGTTTTAAAACACCGACTCTGCCTTGTCTGAACTGCTCCTCCTTAGACTAAGGATCAGAAATTTATTTAAACTCTGCCTATTGGCGTTAATGTCTTGTCTGGTGTATTGTGAAGTGTTCCTATTTGACCCCTCCTGACCTGAGCCTCTACAGATCCGTTGTTCTGAACTCCTCATCTTCCCCCCTCATCCTTCCTCACTGTCAATAACTATTGATGGAGTCACCATCCTGCCTGTCCCCCAAGCCCGTAGCCTAGGCTTCATCTTTGACTCGCCCCTTTCTTTTAAACCCTACAGTGACTCTGTAGCTAAACCCTGTCGCTTCTCCCTCCATAAGATTGCTAAGATTCGCCCTTTTCTCTCTGTCTCGTCTGCCAAAACTCTTGTTCATGCTCTGGTCATCTCTCGCCTCGATTACTGTAACCTCCTTCTCACTGGCCTTCCCCGGTCTCACCTTTCTCCCCTCATCTCTGTCCAAAACTCTGCTGCCAGGGTCATCTACCTCGCCAGTCGCTTCGACCATGTGCAGCCCCTCCTCTCTTCGCTTCACTGGCTTCCCCTTCCTGAACGAATCCTGCACAAGCTCCTAGTCTTCACCTATAAAGCTCTTCACAACCTCGCTCCCCCCTACCTCTCTGCACTTATCGCCCTCCATACTCCAGCCCGTGCACTTCGCTCCTCCTCTGTCCCTTCTCTCACCCTTCCACGCCTTCCCTGCTCCCCTAAGCGCCTTCGTCCCTTCTCACTTGCTGCCCCCCATGCCTGGAACTCCCTCCCTGTCCACATCCGCCTTGCCCCCTCCCTTCATACCTTCAAATCTCTCCTTAAAACTCACCTCTTTCGCTCTGCTCTGTCTGACTCTTTATCCTGCTGAGCCACTATTCCTATACCTACGATCGGTTTACCCTTATCCTTGCAACATGGACCTGCCTGCTGTCATTCTCATCGTAACCAAGCCAAGTACGTGCACTTGAGACCTCGCATCTTCATGAATGTTAGACCCCTTGTCTCTCCCTCTGTTCCCCTTCCTAAGTCTCTCCCCCAGCTCCTGTCTCTCAGATTGTAAGCCCTAGGGGCAGGGACCGTGTCTATTTTATTACTTTGTAAAGTGCCAGGTACACTGCTGGCGCTATATAAATGTTTGTTAATAATAATAATAATAATAATAATAATGTTCCAGCTGCATACTGGAACTCCTGTGACTTTAGAGGACCCTTTTGTGTTCACCTGTACGGTCTTGTCAGTTTGTATTTTGTAAAGTGTGTGTCTGTTTCCCTCACCCGTTCCAGGTATGTAGGGTAGTGCGAACACCATGAGCTGGTGATTACCTACTAATTAACAGATGGTTCATCGCTCCCTGCCGGTATTCCTTTGCCTCCCTTGTCTGTCTCCCCTGTAAGATTTTGTTATCTGTAATTTCAGTAAATTAGATTTGGGGAACAAACTTGGGGACTAAAATTAAAATGGGTTCAGCTGCCTCCAAATTACCCCCTGGGGATACTCCAATTAAATACATGTTGAATAAATATGGACTTGCGGCAGAAAAATGGGTAACTAGGTGGAACCTTTATACCCTTGACAATCCGGAATTGCAATTCCCTCTCAAAGTGTCTTTCTCCTTCCTGGTCCTCGAACATCTTCGGGGCAATTTAGAGGAGAAACACCCTCGACAGATGAACATTTGGTATTTGTGGGACGAAGAAGCCTACAAACCTTTCGTCCAAAAGCGCCTTAAAGTTCAATCTCATCCAATTAAACCTCCCGTTTATACCCAAACTCTCTGTCCGTTACAAACTGCCCTGCCTTCAGCCCCTAAGACATATCCCAGTTCGCCTGATGACTTGCTTGATGGATGGGTGCGGTGGCCTGCGCCAGTGCCCCTATAGAGTCAGGCAACGGCCGCCACTCTACCCACACCACTACCCTCGGACACGTCATCCCCAAGTGGGTTTGGACCATGGGCCACTGGCCCAGTTGTTCAGGCTCCCTTGAAGGTTTACCCGGATCCCACAGGAGCGGCAGCTCCCACTTTGGTCCATGTCCCGTGGACCCCTGGGGATATCATGAATTGGGCTAAAATCTTCCCCAAACTGAAAAAAAAAATCCCCAGGAGAGTTTAAATCAATACTACAGAAGTTTTTCTCTGTATATAACACTACATGGGGAGACATCAAGATGCTTCTCTCTGGTCTCCTCATCCCGGAACAAAGAGAGTCCCTCATTTCCCAAAGTCAGTTTATGTGTTTTATCTTTAGCTGTCAATCAAATGGGCCCTACTGTGTCTGTTATTTTTAACGGGGCCCCTGCCTACCTGTTCTATGTTAAAGATTGCTGATGTTATCACCTTATCTGTCTCGTCTGTCTCCCTCCCCACTAGTGGAGTTGATGGTGTTCCCAGCTCCCAGTCCCTTTCTGAGGTGGCCACTGTAACCATCGGACCCCCTCACTAAGCGGCATCCTTTCCTTCTTAGTAGGAACACCCCGGTTAACCTCTTGGGAAGAAACCTGCTTTGTAAATTGCAGGCAACCATCCACTGCCCCGGATGGAATTCTTATCACTCTGCCTGACACACTGACTCCATCTCTAGTTATGGCCCTTGTTACGGAGGGGCCTGAACAGAAGTGTTTGCCTGGCCAGCAGACCCTTCTCGACAGCCTGCCCCCTCATTTGTGGGCCACCTCACCTGATGATGTGGGGTTGCTACAAGGGGTCAATCCAGTTCTCATTCAGGTTAAAACTAGCAAGCCTTTCCCCTCGGTGCCTCAGTATCCTCTCTCTCAAGAGGCTGTTACTGGAATCCAACCTGTTCTTAAGGCATTTCTAAACTCTGGCATTATGGTTCCCACTCGTTCCCCTGTACACAGTATTATTTTACATGTCAAAAAGCCAGGGAATTTCCATCCCGATGGTACTCCTGTTTGTCGCTTTGTTCAAGACCTCCGACAGGTTAACAATTTTGTTGCACCCCTCCACCCGGTGGTTCTGGACCCGGTCACCACCATTGCTACATACCCTCCTTCGTGTCCTGGTTTATCTTCCGCAGGCTCTCTTTTCTGTATCTGTATACCCCTTGTCATAATACCCTTTTGCTTTTACCGATCCCTCGTCCCAGGTCCAATACACCTTTACTAGGTTGTCCCAAGGGTTCTGTGATTCTCCCTCACTTTTTAGATTGGCCCTTAGGAAAACTTTAAGTGACTTTCAATTGCCTCCCAACACCTCCCTTGTCACTTATGCTGATGATTTACTTGTTACCATCTCTTCCCTTCCTGACTGTCAGTCTGCTTCTCTGTCTTCCACGTGACTGTCTCACTGTGCTCGCTCAAACCTCTGTCCCGTCTGGACCTTTCTGATTGCCCTAAACCAAATGCTGCTCTGAATCTGTTTGTGGACGGCTCCTGCCTCCGTAAAAATCACAAGCTGTCTGTTTCTTATACTGCCTCCACTCAGTTTGAAGTCCTAGAGTTTTTTTCTCTTTCCCTGAATTACGCAGCGCCCAGCCTGCTGAGCTCGTGGCCCTCACCATCAATCTGCTAACATTTTCACTGACTCCCGCTATGCGTTTGGTGTCTGTCACTCCTTTGGCACCATCTGGCAGGAGCGGGGATTCCTCACTTCCACTGAATCTCCGATCTCCTATGCTTCGTACATCTCTGAACTTCTTAGAGCACTTTTACTCCCCTCTGCTCTCTGTTATTCATGTCCGGGCCCATACCAGGGCTTCTACTCCTGAGGCCCTTGGCAACCACCTGGCTGATAAGGCTGCACAATGAGCAGCCAGGCGTGACCCACCCACAACTCTTGTTATTGCAGTATCTCTTTCAGAACCTGTACCTTCTACACCTGATGCCTCTGAGCTCCTGCGGCTCCAGTCGGAGGCCAACCCTTCAAAACGTGTCATTTGGACCAAAGCCAACTGTTCCTGACTCTCAAGGCATCATCCGACACCCTGATGGACGTCCTTTCACGCCGTAGGCCCTCCTACAGCATCTTGTTCTTGTGGCTCATCTGCGTTCGCACACGAACAAAGGGGGGGTATCACCTCGCAGATCTGCACCCACTGGTTTGCGCCTTTTGTCACCACTGAAGCTCGCCAACTCGTCCGTTCCTGCCCCACTTGTCAACTGTTCAACATTGCTAAGGCCACCCCAGTCCGCAGCTCTTCAAGACCATGGGCTGAGGGTCCTTTTCTTCACCTACAGATTGACAAGGCTACAAGCACATGCTGGTGGTCATTTGTCTCTATTCTGGCTGAACTGAGGCCTTCCCCTGTCGAAGGACCGACGCCACCACTGTTACCAAACATCTTCTTAAAAACTTTATCCCAACGTTTGGGATACCCCTCTCCATTGACTGTGACATGGGCTCTCATTTTACTCTGTGTAAAACTTTGGGTATTAGCCTCTATTTCCACACGCCCTACCATCCACAAAGTAGTGGCCAGGTGGAACGCAAAAACTCTGACCTCAAAATCAGATTGTCAAAGGCTGTGCAGGACACCAGTTTGCCCTAGCCTGAGGCCTTGCCTCTCATCCTCATGGCCACCCGTTCAAACGCCAATCGAAAACACGGCCTATCCCCCTTCGAGTTGGTCATGGGACGACCTATGAGGGTGGGGGCGGAGCCCAGGGTGGCTAAAAAGGAGGGTCTCACTGAACTTTCTGACAGTACTGCTGATTCCCCCCCGTTAGTGTCTGTCATTCAGAAGGACTTACTTTGCTACACCAACAAGGGTCAAAACCAGCACCTTTAATTGTGCCCGGAAGGCAATAGGCAACCAGTGTCGATTCTGGAGCATCAGTATTATGTGCTTCCAGCGACCCGTCTCTGTAAGGAGCTGGGCCACCACATTCTGCACCAGTTGCAGCTTCTGAACAGTCCTTAAGGGCAGCCCCATGTAGAGCACGTTGCAGTCATCTAGCCTTAAGGTAACGAAGGCATGGATCATGGTTGCCAGATCCAAATCAGAAAGAAGAGGCTGCAGCCTTCTCACCAAATTGAGTTGGTGAAAAGCACTCCTGGCCACCACCACCACCTGAGATTCCAGGCACAGTGACGGATCCAGGAGCACTCCTAGGCTGCGAACCTGAGTGACCAGTGGAGGCCGGACCCCTTCAATAACAGGGGTCCCAATCCCACCCAGGTCACAAGGCTGGCCAACTACTACCACAGTCTTGTCAGGATTCAACCCATCTCATTCAGTTTCCCACAACAGGCAGGCAATGGGTAAGCACTGAGACTTGGGTCGGATGAAAGAGGTAGAGCTGGGCATCATCAGCATACTGATGACACCTCACTCCAAATGGTCTCGCCCAGCGACTTCATATACACGTTGAACAAGAGAGGGGACAAGATGGAACTCTGCAGGACCTCACAGGAGAGCTCATGAGGTGACGACAAGCACTCACCCATCACCACCTGCTGAAACCTCCCCGACAGGAAAAAGGGAAACCACTGAAATGTGGTCCTGTGCACCCGTGCCAGGTCCTGCAGTTGGGTCAACAACACCTCGTGATCAACAGTGTCAAAAGCTGCTGATAGATCTAATAGGATCAACAGGATGGAATTTCCTGTCGATCTCCAGGCGTAGCTCATTGACCAAGGCCACAAGCACAGTATCCGTGCCATGCCCCGGATGAAAGCTAGACTGAAAGGGGTCCAGGAATCTGAGAGCATCCAGATGGGCCTGGAGCCGACGCATCACCACTCACTCAATGACTTTCTCTAAAAAGGTAAGTTTACACACAGGCTGATAGCTGGCTGGGGAGTCAGCGTCCAAGGATGGTTTCATTAATCTGGCATGAGACTGTCAGGGTTTGTCGTCGTCCTCATAATCTGCTGGAGCTGTATATGAGCTTGTTGCAGCAGCCAATAGAATGGCATGAGCAGAACGTTGTACATGGTAACTTTGCATAACTGCAGCCACATCTGTTAATTCAGCAGGGTGTGTCATTTTTGCCTGAGCACTTGACCAGCTTCTGAATTTCTGAAGGTGCTAGTGGTACATTACCAGGTACAGCTACAGGCAGTAGGCATTTAGAAACCACATCTTTATAATAACCATACTGCGATGGGTCAATTTCAGGGCGATTAGGTTTGAGAGCACTTTTCCAACACATAGGTTTGGAAATGGGCATATTTCACATTTTCTTGGAAGGATTCATCTGTTGGTGGTAATGAACAAAACTTACGCATCTGAGAATAACTTCTTCATATTTTAGATGCCCACATCTTTAAATGGGCCTCAGTAGTAGACTTGCATTTAGTTGGGTCGTAACAAGCCGTCATGAACTGTGATGACAGCAAGTAACTCTGCAATGAGGTCACCTAGAAGTGAGGGGGAATGACCATCTCTTAATTCTTTCACTTTACCTATACCAAAACATGAAGCTGCAGTGTTGCATCTGCTCAATCCATGTGCTGCTAGAATATCTGATATGATGGCTTCATGCTTAGATACAGAGGCACCAATATCCATCATACTCCTGCCTTGAATAGGCGACTCCATAAAAACTTGCATCTCAATATTCCACAGGAAGTAGTAATGCAGTAATATTATTATTATCAGCAAGCATTAGCCAGCAATGTACCTGGCGCTTTACAAAGTAACTGAATAGACACGGTCCCTGCCCTAGGGCTTACAATCTGACCCGGGGGGGAGGAGAGGAGATGAAGGAAGGGGAAACAGAAGGGAGAGACAAGGAATGTAACATTCATGAAGATGCGAGGTCTCAGGTGTAAGTGATTGGCTTGGTTACACAGAGAATGATGGCTTGCTGGTGCATGTGGTGAGGATACAAGCACACAGACCTCAGGTAACAGATTGTACTGGATAGTGGGTATCAGCAGGCATTAGAAGAGGAGTCGGGGAGGCAGAGCGGAAGAGGTGGGTCTTGAGGAGGGATCTGAAAGTACAAAGGGAGGGGTCGAGGCAGATGTGGGCAGGGAGGAAGTTCCAAGGTTGAGGGGCAGCTAGGAAGAAGGGACAAAGGCGGTTAAGGGGAGCTGGGGAGGCGTGGGAGGGCGAAAGAGGGGACAGAGGAGGAGCGGAGTTCACGGACTGGAGTACAGAGGGAAATTAGCGCAGAGAGGTAGGGGGAGCAAGGTTGTAAAAAGCTTTATAGATGAAGACTAGGAGCTTTTGCAGGATTCGGTCAGGAAGGGGGAGTCAGTGAAGTGAGAAGAGGAGGGGCTGCACGTGGTCGAAGTGACGGGCAAGGTGGATGACCCTGGCAGTAGAGTTTTGGATGGAGATAAGGGGAGAAAGGGGAGAGTGGGTGAGGCCAGTGAGAAGGAAGTTACAGTAATCAAGGCGAGAGGTGAACAAGGGTTTTGGCAGAGGAGCCAGAAAAAAGGGTGAATCATAGCAATGTTATGGAGGGAAAAGCGACAGGATTTGGCAACAGAGTTGATTTAGGGTTTAAAAGAAAGGGGTGAGTCAAAGATGAAGCCTAAGCTATGGGCTTGGGGGACAGGAAGGATGGTGACCCCGTCGATAAGGATCGACAGGGAGGAGGGAGAGGAAGGATGGGGGGAAGGGGGAGATAAGGAGTTCAGTTTTAGCAATGCTGAGTTTGAGTTGACGTTGAGACATCCAGGAGACAACTGGTGAGAGGAACTTGAACAGACGGAGAGAGAGGAGGAGTAAGGAGATAGAGTTGAGTGTCATCAGCACAGAGGTGATACTGGAAGCCACAGGAGACAATCAGTTTGCCTAGGGATGGGGTATAGATAGAGAAAAGGAGAGGGCCAAGGACAGCCTTGGGAACACCAACCGGGAGAGGAAATGAGGAGAAGGTGGAGTTGGCAAGAGACAAATTGAAGGAGCAGTCAGAGAGGTAGGAGGAGAACCAGTCGAGGATGGAGCCACGGAAGTCAAGTGAGTGAAGTGAGTCTTGCAAGAGGGAGTGGTCAACAGTATAGAAGGCAGCAGAAAGGTCAAGGAGGACAAGAATGGGGTAGAGACAATTAGATTTAGCCACAAAAAGATGGTTGGTGATCTTAGCGAGAGCAGTTTCAGTAGAGTGAAGGGGGCAGAAGCCAGATTGGAGGTGGTCAAGGGAGGAGCTGGCAAAGAGGAAGTTGAGGCAGCGGGAGTAGACAACACGTTCAAGAAGCTTGGAAGCAAAAGGAAGAAGTGAGACAGGACAGTAGTTAGAAGGGTCAGAGGGGTCAAGAGTGGACTTTTTGAGGATAAGAGAGACAGTGCTGTGATTGAAGGCGGAGGGGAAGGAGCCAGAAGAGAGGAAGAGGTTGATGAAGACATCAGGGAGTATCAGGAAGACATCAGTATCATCTGACAGTACAGTTACTTGCGTGAGCCTATCTGCAGCTGCATGGATTGCTTGTTGGATAATTATGACGTCTGCTTCTCCTTGAGTGGTTGCTATGTCCCACCTCTTGAGTACAGCGTTGTCACAAAGTCATGTGGATCATCATTCTCTCCTGTGATGACAAGCTTGTGTCCCTGGGTATGTTCCCAGTGCAATTCTGTTTCATTTAGGAGGTCATGACAAATCCCTGGTTATCAACTGCTTTTTGTTTTTCTGTTACTATAAGAGTTACTTTCCGGGATGGTAATGTTGTTGACAAGGTCATTTGATGAATTCTACTGGCACCTGCGGTTCTACCCTGCTTTGTGACACCCTTTGTGCTGTATTCCTTGTAGCAGTCAAACACCAAACAAAAATCACCAATTGCCAACTTTCTAACTATTACTGTTTTGAAACCTGAAAGGTAGTCTCGCACTCTGCCCTGTTCTGGCCAATGCACGACCCAAGGTAGAGCTGATCCATCAATAACTATGCTTGGTGAGCCCTCATCTCTACTTTGAGAAGAGACAGGTACCTGTAGGATCTCTTCAAGGTAGATTTCGATTTGCACGCTTGCATCTCTCCAGAGTCGGCAAACATCGATGTGGGAACAGATGCCAGCTTGAAGGTCAATACATTGCTGATATCAATCACATGAGAACGTGCTTGTATACTGATAATGTGAGAGCAAATCCAGCTTGTGTCAAAAACTTTACTTGTGCCAACAGTGATATGCTTCTTTGTCACTGACATGGTAACAACCTCCTTGGATATGGGTTCATGGAAACCTCTTGGCCAACCATCTTCAAACTCTCATTTGTTTGGATGCAATGGATATTGCCGCGTAAACATGCTGAAGGGGAGACCCTACGGGAAACAAGGTTTACTATGTTTTCCAGATGGGTGTCTCATTGGTCACTGGACCAAGTTGTAGTTTACAACGAATACCATCTCTGTCTTTTGCATCAGCGGCTGTTCTGGATTTTATTTCTTTTGTGCTTTTCTTGTTGAACGTCTTTTTGCCGGCTGATGTACGAGATGTCTTCTTCCATTTGAGTGCAAACATGCAGACTTAATGCCCATGTCTTGAGCGTTTCTGGTCTCAAGAGTAATTCCTATGATTCCTCTCTGGCCGTGACCATATCACATGAATGTTGTCTCAATCCACGTTACTCCAAATACCGTTCCAAAACCCAGGAATGTGTTGCATCATATGATCACCTGAAAGAAAATGATGTAGCACACTGGCAGGCATTACTTTAACTGTTCTTATGTAGAATAAACCATAACAGGCATAATTTGTATAACCAGCAGCATAGAAATATGGCATCATTTGATGACCTGCTTCAATATGCAAAGGCTAGTCACCCTTTCTCTCTGTCCTCACATGCAACATCATGATGAAAACACCAGCAAACACCTCCCCCATCCCCCCTCCAAAAAACCACTCTGCCCGTAGTGTACCAACTGACCCAACAAAGCTCATCAGAAGATGCATGTCTTCAAGTCTTAGCACAACATTGGAGAATCTTTCTGGGAGATATTGCCCCCTCCACGTCAAACTAAATCAGCATTTTAAAAAACCTTAATACTATATATTCAGCCTTTGAGAAAAATAGACTCTCTCCCAGACTATTAAGTGTAAATAGAATTCAGGTAGGGAAAAGCTGAAGCAACTTGACAACGGCATATAAGTCCCTTGGGGTAGATACCTGTCTATAACTACTGACTGTACAGCACCAGGTACATTACTAGCATTATATATATAAGAAATAATACAAGGTTACAATGAATGATGTTCTGAGTAATCAAGGAGCAAGCTGTGTAGCAACGTGACAAGAATGCCTTACAATGATTAGTGATGTCTGGAAGTTCTACAAATGTGTACTGAAATCAAGGAAAGATTTCCATACTGACTAAACTATGATTACATAACATGCAAAGATTGCTCTTCCATGCAATAAGGTCACTAAAGTTATCTTGTCTATTACAGCATCTTCTTGGAGCAAAGCACAACCAAGATGTGTTTTTTACTCTCTGGAATTCTCCTAGCTTACCTGATGATGAGGATGAGGAAGGGGATGAGGATGAGATTGAGCAGGAGGTAGTGGTGGAGGAGGAGCAACTTGTGGCATAGGTCCTGGGATTCTAGGATTTGGTAGTCCCAAAGGCCCTGCTCTCCGTTGAGCCTGCTGTCTCTGAGCCAGGACCTGCTGCTGCATGTGCTGCAGTCGGAGTTGAGCTAAACTTATCTGTGTTGGGAACTTGGACAGCTGGTTTGCAGGTAAGCCACTTTGGGGCTGGAAATTTGGTTCCATCACAGGACTCTTGGGCATGTGCGGAGAGGTTTCATTATCTTCAATTACCAGAACACCTGGTTAAAAATATAAAGTTTTACAATCATTTACATTACATTATTTACTCAAGTTCACATTGTTTCCCCCCCTTTTCCTTCATCAGGTAATGCATCTAATTGCAATGTAAAGCCTGGGTAAACAATTCTCTCAAGAATCAATGCTAATCTGCTCACGTTAGTAGAGATATCAACAGTGGGTGTTAACACAAGTGACGGTGGACTGAAATGATGGTGGACTGACATCATAACTTGATCTGGACCGGGAAGACACTGGCAACCCAGTCAGGATTGGATCCAGACACGGAACAAATGTTCACGTGGCCAAGTCAGAGGAGGGGGTAGGGAGCTGCACAAATGTGGAGCCTGCCGGCTCTGCCCCCAGTGCCCTGCCCCCTGCCATGATGAGCAGTCTATGATGGCCGCCATAGCAGCCCAATCTGGACCGGGCTACAATGGGCTATAACAAATTGCCTGATTGCGCAGACGGTAGCCTGTGATCGCAAAGGTCTCTGGGATCACAGCCTGGGCTATCCACCACCATGCCTGGGAGAACTCTGGAGCAAACATACGGAAGGGCTCCAATAAATGTAATGGTGGCCCATGGGCCTAAGCGGGCTACCGTCACATTTGTTAACACTGAGTGAAAACCTTTCCAAAATTTAGGGAAACAGTTCCTAAAAAACTAATCTGCCTCTAATTTGCTAACCTGGGATACTTAAAAATACTGTTACTAACTTGTTAGATCTAATCTACAGAATATTTAGAATAGGGACATGCTGGATTTGCTATGGTAAAATATCTATAGTACAACAGTGGCATAGCCACACCTGCTTCTCACTGAACCATTCTCCACAAGGGTAGGTTTACAATCTTGGATTACCCTTAAACTGCAACTGCTATTTTCTGCTGTAACAAAGAATTTGACACAGGGGATAAAGAGAGAGGTCCCTGGAAGCATGTTTTTCTCACAAACTATATTTGCTGTTATAAATGGGAATTGGGGCTCACTGCATTTCCAAACAATTTTGATTTGGTTTCCCCACTTGTAATCTTCAGTCTACAGCTTTTACATCCAGGTGTGCCTTCACCTGCTATTGCAGGTATGCGTGTTAGGCCAAATATGCAAAGCCAGGTTTACAAGTACAAACTCTTCTTCATTTGTAATGGGATTTGTTCCCAAATCACAGAAAATGTATTTAGGTAAATTCACCTCTGTATCTAACAGTGGGACACTTTAGAATCCTGTAACCAGTTTCAGAAAATGTACACACACACCAGTTGTAGAGTATTATTAATTATTATTATTATTATTAAGCATTTATATAGGGCCAGTGATGTACCTGGTGCTTTACAAAAAACAAGATAGGCACGGTCCCTGTCCGAGAGCTTACAATCTAAAGACAGGGGGAGGAGAGACAGGGAAGGGGGAACAGAGGGAGAGACAAGGGATGCGACATTCATGAGGATGCGGGAACTCAGCTACACGTTCTTGGCTTGGTTACAGTAAAAGAAAACTTTATAAAAAGAAATTAAGTTCATGTTAAAGCAAACAAGAAAAATCAGTTCAAACTTGCAGACAGTTGCTACTGAAAACAAATGATTAAGGAAGTATAACCTAAATTCACGTGAATGGTTCCCTCTCAAAAGCTCATCAGTCAAGAGCTTAGCAAAAAAAATTCAGTTTTATTCAAAACTGGCTTCTTCCTTTCCAACAGTACTGGAGCAAACAAAAGTTGTTTTGGTTTTTTCCCTTTTAAAGCCCAAAATACTCTTCATTAACTCCAATGTCAATTTAGTGTTGTTAATCTCCATTTCTTTACGCTAATAAACATTTTGGAACATAACCTGTAATGCAAAAGTAACACCACGTTTTGAACATTACAATTTCTAATGTATGAACAAAAACATAGCATAAGAATATAAGAACATAATTGCATAACAATTCAAGCAGTCTCATGACTGTCAGTTACATTCACACAAATTACAGAAGTTAATTCCTAAAATGCTATCTTTCTTTTCTCCCCTACACCTATGAAATAGGACTGGTTACAAAAGACACCTTGGCTTAACACATCTTGGGAATAGCACAAAGACTTTGCATATGAATGGTTGAGTGTTATCACTCAAGTTAACAAAACTTTGGGCTATCCCCTCTCTATTCATAGGCCAGGAAGATGACTTGGAGTAAGACAAAGACAACAGCCCAATGTTCTTGAGCAGTCTGCATGGATAAGCAAACATTAAGTAGTTGTTAACTTCATATGCAACAGTTTCACAGGTTCAATAGGTGGCTGTCATAGTAACTAATGGAGGGCACTGAAATAACCCCTTCAGTCCAATACAATTTTTGTTTCAACACAACCTTGCAAGTAAACAAAACAAATAAACCAGCATTGACGTTTCATACTACAAAAGGGTTAACTGCTGTGTGAAGAATATAAAGCAATTTTGTAAGTTAGTAACCAAAGTTTTCCACTTGGGGTATAACTGACCCACAAATCCACTTCTAGTGAATATTCTTCTGTACATACAGAAAATGGCATATTATGGTAACTGACAAATGATAGTGTGTTTGGGGTAAATATGACCCACATGTATAGTGCTTTCATTTTCCGATTTGTTCAAATAGGGGTCAATCATACCCCATTAGTGTTCTAGTATTGACCTAAAATTTAAGCCAAAACTACAATGCGCAGGGGGGGGGGGGCACACGAGCCAGTGAGCCACAACTTACCCCATTATAACTTGAGGAATACATGAAATATGAAGTGGTACAGGTTTATGATTTTATTTTTATTTTTTTACAACTTCCTGGCAGCCACATAGGCAGACTAGGGTTAAATGTCTTGGTTCAGTATTGAACCATGATTGGAATGTGGATGTAGATAAGGAATGCAGGAAGAGAATTTTATGCAAAGAAAATTAATGGAAAGAGAAGCTAGGGAAACTACTTCACACTGCTGCGATGTGAAAGCTTACGTGGATGTTGGTAAGGTGAGAACTGATAATGAAATGGATACAAACCATGATGCAGAAAGCTCCCATTACCGAAAAGCTGAGTGATTATCAACTGCGATGGTTAAGCCATATGAGACAAGGAGATGCTGCATATCTCGGTCAAAGAGTACAAGATCTTGTAGTCAGAGGAGAAAAAGATCACGAGGAAGGCAAAAAAAAGTAATTTAAGATGCTTAAAAAGAACACATGAAGGTTGCTCTCAATTTAGAGACTACATACAATACTAAGGCTTGTAGTCTTGTACAAGGTGAAGAACAAGAGCTAACCATCCCAGCTAAGATGACAGGAAGGAAAAGACTTGCATGCATCTGCATATTTAATTTTATGCTAATTTGTATAAATCTGAAGTTTCCTTTGTATTTGAGAACTGGGCATGGCAACTCTATAGCAAAGATTTGACCGGATTAAGCCTTTAGGCCCAATCCCTGAGAAGTGTACATGGATGCTTAATTATACTCTGCATAGTGTCACAGCAGCCAATAGAACTTTGCATGTTGTGTAGTCAAACATGTGCTTTGGTCTTTGCAGAATAGAGTTTAAAAGTGCATGATAAATTGAACCATATTTCTAAAGTTTACCCTCAGTTTTCCTTTCTGAGACTATGCACAACAAGTACCTTTGTGTAGTAAGCATCCTACTTAATGAAGCCTATGAATCTTTTCCATGGATTTCTATTTATTTGATTAGTTAACCATATTATACAAATACACTTTGATTTGTGACATTTTTTAATGTTAAAAGTTAAAGAAAACATGATGGATGTCAACTGAAGCAAGGTTTATTTTGGTTCTTGAACGGATTCACAGAAAACCTATTGTTACAAAGTTCTGAGGATTTACGTTTGGACCCTCAGTTAAAATGCAGCTGAAATCCGCCTGTGGAATCCAAAGTTAAGGTGGTGCACACACACAAACACAAGATAGGAAGATTGTATAAAGCCTTCTTTCCACAGGACTAAAACTATCAAATTTAAAACTGATCAGTTATAGACTGAGGGCATGTTAAGTCAACTTTTATTTTTAAATGAATATAGTAAAACTTTAAATTAACAGCTTATTGTACATTAAAAAAATCATAACTTATCTCTTCTAAAATACAACCATTTTTGAAGTATAGACAAATTAACACTGTAGAATTTTGTCAGTTATAATATGTCATTTTCTGTATGTACAGATTTTGTACTTAGAAAAGCTTTTACTAGCGTAAGATTCCAAACTATGTACACGTCTGTTTTGCTGGAAAGGTACCAGTGAATCCCTTATGAGGATCGGATTTGCTCCTGTGGAATGGAGGTGGAAGACACTATATGCTGAAATGCCACATATATGATAATCAACGTAAACAACTGCAATCTGTTGTTGGGTGGGATTCTTCCCGACCCAAAATTCAGCAATTACTGTATTTGTTGGGGGACTCCCGATTCCTTAACATCTAAGTTGGTTGCTATTTGTCTGTCTAGAATTGCCAAGATTCATATAAAATATGAGCAGAAGTCTGACTGACATTAGTCTTGATGTTAATACCCTGACTGAATCTAGAGGATATACATAGATAATTTAATGCCAGCTTAGGCTGATTGAAGATTGTTGAGGTAAAGTTACCCTTTAAGTGTATATATTATGTTAAGCTGTATTATGGGCCTTATAGTTATAAGAACTGTCTATTGATTTTATCTATCGGGATGTTGTATATGCTATATTACTTCATTTAATGGTTTTATTATTTGTTTGTACATGAATATATTGTGATAGCCATGTGGCTTACAATAAAACCTATTTATTATTATTTATGTACAGAAGAATTCAAGTGGATTTGGGGGTCAATTATACCCCAAGTGGAAAACTTTGGTTACCAATTTACAAGTTTTCTTTATCATTATATTCTTTACAGAGCAGTTAACCCTTTCATAGATGAGACAGATAATATACAAGTGCGATAATTAACATACAGTTAGGTCCTCAAAGGTCCTAATAAAAGCTATTACTCAAATTAAATAAAAAAACTAGTACTTATAGGTTGGCAGCTTTTCATTAAGACACTGCCTTTTTCTCTTCCTCAACCTCACCATCATTATACATGGTCTGTGCCTCAGTCTGCTAACAGTACTGCATCCCTAGTTTTCTCAACTGGGAGAGCTGCCAAAGCTTTTATCACATGCGAAGTCAGACCCAAGATGCTCTCGTGTATATCCACCCACGAAGCATATACTGAAGAATGCAACTAAATAAAATAATAATTCAGCATCTTCTTAGGGGACTGTTAAAACTGGTAAAAATATTTAGCTAACACGAACAGTTTCCATAGTTGACAGAAATACAAGGGACGTGTTTAGCGGAGGACATTAACAGGAGAGCTCCAAGGCGTCTGCTCCCCGCACATAGGTGGCACAGGGCCCCGTGGTTCACAGAGGACCTGCATTGTCTGAAGCAGGAGGGGAGATGGCTAGAGCGACGGTGGTGTTGCTCCCGTATGGAAGTCAACCAATTGCAACATAGAGCTGCTTAAAAAGCCTATGGTGTGTCTATGCGGGCAGCAAAGAGGAGTTTCTTTGCTACCATCATATCGTCCGCAAAGTCGCGTCCAGCTGAGCTTTTCCGGGTAGTTAAGGGGCTGGCCAGTTCAGCCTCCCTCCGCCTGGAACTAGAATTTTCCAGTGCTTGCTAGGACTTATTTATTGACTATTTTGCAGATAAAATCGCTTGTATCCATCATGACTTCGATGCTGTGTTTGATGCAGTACGTGTACCTGAAGCTAACAGGTCTTGTCCTGTTTTGTGGAATCAATTTCAGCAGGTATTAACAGGAGAGCTCCGCTGATGCGGTGGAGATGCTGGGGGCTGTGAGGGCCACAACTTGTCAACTTGCCCCATGTTCGTCCTGGCTAGTTAATGCCAGCCGGAAGACATTGGGGCTGTTGCTGGCGGGGGTTAGCAATGCCTCCCTTGGGGGGGGGGGGGCAGGGTCTTGGGGAGCCCTAAGGAGGCTGTGGTGCAACACTTCCTCAAGAAGCCATTTCTTTACATTGATTCCCTTGCCAGTTATCGACCAGTCTCTAACCTTCCCCTTTTAGGGAAGGTTATTGAGCAGGTAGTGGTCCAGCAGTTCCAGGGGCATCTGGACCACATCTGTTTTCTTGATCGCTCGTAGTCCGGCTTTTGTCTGGGGTATGGCACGGAGACTGCACTTGTGGCTTTGGTCGACGATCTCCACTGTGAGTTGGACTGAGGTCAGTCTACTCTCCTGATTTTATTAGATCCAGCAGTGGCTTTTGACACAGTTGACCACGAAATGTTGGTGACTTGCTTGTGGGACCATGCCAGGGTGGGCGAAACTGTTCTTGAATGGTTCTGCTCTTTCCTGGCCGGACCAACTCAGGATATAGTACTGGGGGATTTTTCATCATACCACTGATCTCACCTGTGGGGTTCTGCAGGGTTCCATTCTGTCCCCTCTCCTGTTCAACGTGTACATGCAGTTGTTAGGGAAGATTGCGAGGGTTTGGGGTGCGTTGTCATCAGTATGCTGATGGCACCCAGCTCTACCTCTCGTTTCCATCTGACCCATGCCCTGCAATCTCTGTTTACACCCAGTGTTTGGCGGCTGAGGAAGACTGGATGAGGGCGAGCCGTCTGAAGCTGAATCCTGATAAGACAGAGGTGATGCTTGTGAATAGGGATGATGGCGTGGAGGCCCCCCATTACGGATGGTGTGCGACCCTTAGTCCCTCAGGTTCAGAGTCTAGGTGTCCTCCTCAACTCTCAGCTCTGCCCGGATGCCCAGGTCGCAGCTGTGGCGAGAAGTGCGTTTTGTAAGTTACATCTAGTCCAGCTTCTTTGGCCATACATTTTGGGTTCTGATCTTGCCATCGTCATCCATGCGTTCATCACCTCAAGATTGGACTACTGCAACATGCTCTATGCGTTGCTTTCTGGTGCAGAGTATGTTCTAAGGGCCGTTAGAGCCACTTATTGTGAGCTGGATCCATGCCCGTCCTGGCTGGTCAAGGCCAGCCTGGAGACGTTGGGGCCGCTGCTGGTTGGGATAGTCAACACCTCGCTTAGGGAGGGCGGAGTGCCTCCAGGAGGCAGTGGTGTGGCCTCTGCTCAAAAAAACAACATTTGATGTTGATGCCCTGGCCAGCTATTGGCCGGTCTCAAACCTTCTCTTTTTAGGGTGGCTCGTCAGTTTCAGGAGCATCTGGATCAAATCAGTTTCCTAGCTCTCTCGTAGTCTGGCTTTTGGCCAGGTTATGGCACTGAGACTACATTTGTGGCTTTGGTTGATGACGTCTCCCAGGAGTTGGACCAGGGTTGTTCGACCCTGTTGATCCTATTTTGATACAATTGATCATGAGTTGTTGGTGACCCAGTTGCGGGACCGAGCTGGAGTGGACAGGACTCTCCTTGAATGGTGCCGCTTCTTCCTGACCGGAAGAACTCAACGTGTGGTGCTGGGTGATTTTTCATCTTCTGCCCGGGACCTCACTTGTGGAGTCCTGAAAGGTTCTATTTTATCCCCTCTCGTGTTCAACGTGTACATGCAGCCTTTGGGGGAGGTCGGAGGGTTTGGTGTAAGGCGTCATCAATATGCTGACAACACGCAACTGTACCTCTCTTTTTCATCAGACCCAGCAGTCTCGGTGCTCAACCGGCATTTGTCAGCTGTGGGGACTGGATGAAGGCAAGCCGCCTGAAGTTGAATCCTGACAAGATGGAGGTGATGGCTATGGGAAAAGTTGGAGGAGTGATGGTCTCCCAGGAACCTGTCCCTAGACAAACTCATTGCCTCCCATGGCTTCCAATATCACCTCTACGCTGATGACACTCAACTCTCTCTCTCTACTCCAAGCTCGCCTCACCAGCGGTCTCTGAGTTGATGTTGAGACATCCAGGTAGAGATGTCAAACTCAAAATGGCTAAAACTGAACTCCTTCTCTCCCCTGTTGATCCTCCTCGATGGGGTCACCATCCTTCCCGTCCCCCAAGCCCGTAGTTTAGGCATCATCTTTGACTCACACCTTTCTTTTAATCCCTATATCGACTCTGTTGCCAAATCCTGTCGCTTCCCCCTCCATAACATTGCTAAGATTCGCTCTTTTCTCTGTCTCCTCTGCCAAAACCCTAGTTCATGCCCTGGTCATCTCTCTTCTCGATTACTGTAACCTCCTTCTCACCGGCCTCCCCCGCTCTAACCTTTCTCCCCTTATCTCCGCCCAAAACTCTGCTGCCAAGTTATCCACCTTGCTCGTCACTTTGACCACGTGCAGCCGGTCCTCTCCTCTCCCCCTTCCTGAACAAATCCTGCACAAGCTCCTAGTCTTCACCTATAAAGCTCTTCATAACCTTGCTCCCCTCTACCTCTCTGCCCTAATTTCCCTCCGTACTCCAGTCCGTGAACTCTGCTCCTCCTCTGTCCCACGTCTCCCCCTGATCCCCTAACCGCCTTTGTCCCTTCTCCCTAGCTGACCCCCATGCCTGGAACTCCCTCCCTGCCCACATCTGCCTTGGCCCCTCCCTTAGTACCTTTAAATCCCTCCTTAAGACCCACCTCTTCCGCTCTGCCCTCCCCAACTTCTTGCTCCCCTCACCTAACTCCTGCTGATACCCTCCATCCAGTACAATCTGTTACCTAAGGTCTGTGTACTCATATCCTCACATGGACCAACCAACCATCATTTTTGATGTAACTAAGCCAAGCGCGTGCACCTGGGACCCTGCATCCGCGTGAATGTTCACTCCTTGTCTCCCCCCCATCTCTGAGATTGCAAGCCCTAGGGCAGGGACCATGTCTATTCAATTACTTTGTAAAGCGCCGGGTACATTGCTGGTGCTATATAAATGCTTGTTAATAATAATCTTATGATTTTTATTTGATATTTTATATTACGTTCTATATTTTGTACTTATGTTTTTATTGTTCGTCTTATACTGCCCTGAGCTGCCATTGGGCACGAGGGTTTGGGTTATAAATGTCAACATAAATAATTCTATATACCTAGGTTGAAAATATTTTGTGCCCAGAAGCTAGGATCACAGTGAAACTGGATGGTGGTGTTAGACACTGGTGAGGAGGCATCACATCTTGCTCGAAGGAAATACCGTAGCCGATATGTAATCTAGGACAGAAAAAAACCCAATTATGCTCAAAACATTTTTCTTCTGGGGGAAAATTAACCTGTAGCATTTTCTTGCAAGGAGAGAAATGTTAGTCTTGAACTAGCAGTCCTAAACTTTGAGGTGTAAGACAAAGAAGTTTGCTGCCACCACTGAAAACAGGGGTTCATTTTTTTCCCCCAATGGAAGTAATTTTAAATGCCTATTAACTGAATATATTTTAAAAACAGTTTTTTCAGCTGTAGAGATTTATTTATGTTTTAAGTGCAAACTTTTGTGATTCTCTCAATGTTTGGCGTTTTCTCAAAGCCTTGACTGCAGAAAGCAAGAATCTCAAAAAAGATTCCTATTCACAAAGTTACAGAGAAAAGTTTGAAAAACATGACTAGTCAGGGTGGAAATGGGAAAATGCAGCAAACCTGAGTCCCTGACTATAGTTTATTCTAAGGAGTCAGAAATCACAGGAAAAATTAATTAAACTTTAGTCTTAAATCTCATGATTTTGAGAAAATGGATTGGTAACCCTAAACATAATTATCCAATTATTTTCAAAGAAGGTTTTTTTCTTTATATGACTTCCTCAAATTCTGTGTCAGATATTATTAATTGTCAGTAAAAAGGATGCGGTCTTATGCTGATCAGTCGATCTATGGGTTGGAGTTTCCATTAGGAAACCTTATCGAGTGCAAGCTGAGCTTGGACCATGTTTGGAAATATTTTGATATACTGTAATTCTGAGTCCTCCTTTTCATGCTCAGAGTATGTGAGTAGCTGGAAAACAAACATAAAAAAGAACAGAATAATTTAATTTGGACAAGTAATAAGGTGCTTTGAAGGAACCAGTGCTGTGTGGGGTTGCTGCTGTTTGGCCTGGAGCCAGCCCAATCGAAAGGGCCAGTTACTGACACCTGATCCCCTGTCCAACAAATATTACCAGGAGGGGTGGCCCCAGAAGGGGGTGCTTGAAGGAATCAGTCCTGTGTGGGGTTTCTGATGTTTAGCCTGGAGCCAGCCCAGTGGAGTGGTGCAATTACTAATTACTGACAAATAATAAATAAATTTTTACAAGTGTGAGGGGGAAAAAAGGGATAGAGGAGCCCAATAAGTTAACATTACACATCAGACATTTGTCTAGGTGCAGAACATAATATGCGAGAAGGATCTCGGGTAGGAAGGAAAAGGCTATACAGCTCAACCTAATTATTCTTTTTGGGTTCCACCTTACTCCAGTCCTCCTCAATCTTCTCTTCCTCCTGAAAAAGTCTACTGCAACTCCTTCAATCTCGTTATTCTACTTAGTTAGTATCACGGCAAATGGGGAAGATTATCTTTAGCATAAATATTTTGAGACAGAATTCTAATTTTTAGGAAAGTATTAAAAAACAGACCTAGCTAATATGGAAAAAATGAATTAAAGGAGAAAATTTCAAAACTTTAGTGGGAATGTTTTAAACTCTCATTCCCATCATCACTTCTGAGTTGCCATGACAACTGACAGGATTGGGCACATCACACTTCAGGGTTACTTTACTTTGCCCACATTATAAAACTTTACAAATTCTGTAAAAAGCTTCTGACATGATCACGTGGTAAAAATTGAACAACTCTGGCAAACTTCCAGCGTTTTGCTCTTGCTGGAGACCTAATCTGGCACACAGCTGTCTTCCTGCATCCTGTTCAGCACATTGTTTTTCTGCTGAATGGACAGGACCTCCCAGTACCTATTTTTCATAAGTAGACTGGATAGCTGCTGAAACACCATACAGTTTCCTATCCTTACCAGGCGTTTGCTGTACAGTAATGCTGTGCTACTACCACTGGAAACTGCCCACTTTGAAAAATTCATGGCATGTTCCAGCTGTTTAGAGAGACCTGACACTTCTTGTTGCTGCTGCAGAAGCTTCATCCGGTGGTCTTTAGCTAGACTCTGTAAGGAAGAAAGAATATCTGATAAATTTATAGTAGGAAGTCATTATTTCCTCACTAATCTAAGAATAATTAGTTAAAAAATCCTCTTAATTTTACCTTCTACCTCATTACTAATTTTACTAACTTATACCTCATTTTTAAAAAAAGATTTAAAGTGCAGTTCCACTAAGCAAAGTGAATATGCAAAATTGTAGGTTGGGGTAAATTTTCCTAAGCAGATAGCACTGGTGCTAGCGTGGAGTCCCACTGAAGTGAATGGCAATTGTACCTATACATAGGGAGAAAGTAGACATACATTGTAACTCCACTTTAACATTTCTTATGCATGTTGCAGGGCTGCATAGGGTGCCAATACAACCCTGCAACATGCATGAGAAAGGTTAGAGTGGTGTTAAAGTAGAGTTACATGCATGTCTGTTTTCACCTTAAGTATTAGCTCCGGTGCTACCCGATGAGAAAATCATGCTGCCCCATAGCAGCTCATGTCACAGCATTGCTGTGAACACATTACACCAGTGCTCCAGGCTCTGCACTGGCTGCCTACAGTCTTCCAGGTCTGATTCAAGGTGTTGGTTTGATCTATAAAGCCCTATACAACCTTGGCCCGACTTACCTGTGAGATTGCCTCGCACTCCGCGCTCTGGCACAACCTCTGCGGTCCGCCGGGAGCGCCTTTCTCGAGGTCCCCCATGTGGCCCGGGGGTGGAGGGACACTATGGAGAGGGTGTTCTCGGTGGCCGCGCTTAGGCTGCGGAACTCCCTCCCAGTGGAGGCTCTGGTGGCCCCGAATCTCCCTTCTTTCTGTTGTTTGCAAAACTTGGCTGTTCCGCCTGGCTTTTGGCGAGGGAGATGGGGTGTAGGGTGGGGTGGAAGTTTGGGAGGGGTAGGGTTTTTCGCCTTCTTTTTTAATGCATCGTTTTGGTTTTATGAGTTTGTGCTTTATAAATAAATAAATTTATTTCTTTAGATACCCATTTTTTTAAAATGATGAAAATGTTTCTACTGCTTTTATTTATAAAACAAAAAAACTAGCTTTCAAAAAACTTTAGGCAGAACCACTTCCAAAACAAAAAAACTTTCCTCTTTAAAAACATTTTAATAAATACATTTTACCCTAACTTAAATTCCAAAAAACATAATTCCAATTCCAATTCCAATTAAAAACACGTTTAATTTTTGTTATGTATATTAAACGCCAAAAAGCATGGAAATTATGTACAGATTTTCTATCTATATTCTATAATTTTCCATCAACATTAAGGGAAGATATGTACTTACTTTATTACCATACCAACTTACTCTTACTAATATTTACCAATAAGTAAACTGATTGTATAGAAATCGTATACACGTCATACAATGAAATGTTGACAATGTTAGTGTAGACAACTTTATGGAATTGGTTGTATACTATGCAATTCAGCGCAAAAGGACAGAATTAAGGCAGTTTGAAAAAAAAATTCATAGGCAACTTATACTAATAAATAAATGACCTTTAAAGAAATAATGTGATAGTTTACTTATTGGTAAATATTAGTAAGAGTAAGTAGGTATGGTAATAAACTAAGTATGTATCGTCCCATAATGTTGATGGCAAATTATGGAATATAGACAGAAAATCTGTAAATAATTTCCATGCTTTCTGGCGTTTAATTTTTGTTGTAATATATGTTAAATAGTTTTTTTAATTGGAATTGTAATTATCATGTTTTTTGGAGTTTAAGTTAAGGTAAAATGTATTTTTTGAAATGATTTAAAAGGAAAGTGTTTTGTTTTGGACAAATGGCTCTGCCTTTAAAAGAGGTTTTTTGTTTAAGATAATTTTTAATTTTGGGGTGTGTGGGTGTGCTGGATCTGGGCCCTGGATTCAGTTTCTTCCCCCATCCCCAACTACTGAAAAACTGAGCTCAAGGTAAAGGAGCAGAGATAAGGGTATGCAGACTCGTATGTTGTAAGTTGAATGTTTGTAAGGACATTTTGTTTATTCTCCCCCTTCCACAAAATGGTACATCTCCCCAAGGAATGTGGGGGGAGTGGCGTTTGGGAGTCTCGCTACTCTAATAGTTGGAGAGCTTTATCATTGAGGGATCAGACCTCTGAACAACGTCTCCTCGCAGGGTGTCCCTGCAAGTCACTCTCAATGTTCATCAAAGCATTGCACTTATCTGAGTTGTGGGACACCCACAAAAGGTCTCAAAACATGTCCCGAAACACATGGACAGTCTTGCGAGACACTCCAGACATATTTAGAGCTTGTCTCATATTAACATTTCTAAACACTATTCGTATGTTGTGGTATGATAAAAGGCACACAACGTTCCATAACACTGTGCAAAATCCTCCCTACAGAGTGAATGAATAAAAGTCACGTAACTTTCCATAGACACACAACTTTCACTTTCCATAGTCACATAACTTTCCAAATGGGAGGTTTGGGGCTGGTGATGTGAAGGGGGAAGATGAGCCCGAGCCCCACTCGCCCGTTTCGCTGCACCAAGCACTATAATGTGTCAATTTCATATCACTAGTCAATTTCATGTCAATCACACTTTTGCCAGCGTCTGACTGCCTGCAGCTTGAGTGCCATAACATTATTTATGAATTGAAGTCAGGTAACAATAACTACGCTTCCTTTTAGCAGTGGTCGGCAGCCAGCATCTGCTCTACTGCAAAATCCTTCCCACGGAGTGAATGAACAGAAGTCATGTAACTTTCCATAGTAATAACTTTCCGAACAGGAAGTTTGGGGCTGATGTTGTGAAGGGGGAAAATGAGCCTGCACCCTGCTCAAAATCCTCCCCATTTGAGGCAAGGAGGTAACAGACATGAAACTGACCAAAGCATGAGGGTAATTGACATAAAACTGACTAGAGCTTAAAGTCTGTGACAGAGCTGGCTCCCGATAAAGTTACGTGATTTTAAAAAGCAGTCGCATAACTTTGCTTACGCTGTTTTTTCTAACACAAATGGTGGTCAGCGGCTGCTCAACTGCGTATGTGCCAGTCAGCAGAACTAATTTTTTAATTTTTAATAACTTGTTTTTGGCTGCAGCATGCACGATTATACTATAGTAGCTTTTGATGGAGATCTTAGACTAGAAGGCTGTGAAGCCTGGGGGCTCAACTCATCAGGGGGTCGGGGGAGGAGATATTCATGGCCTAAAATAGTTGGAATGCTGTGCATTTTGACTAGAACCAATTAACTTTTCGACAGGTATAACTTTTTATTTTCTGGCTACTCCTGTAAGTAAATACATCTTCCGCACAGATCATCCTCTCTTTCTATATTTTTGCATGCAATACTTACATAGGATTTGGTCCTATTTGAAAACTCAGAATCAACAATACACAAATGCAGTTCAGGTGAAAAACACTTTTCACTGTACTTCAATTTTGATAGGCTGTAAATCCTTCTGAGAAAATTAACGTGTGTTTCTTTCACTCTTAGTAGAGGTAAATTTACCTCTAGCTGATGCAGCAGAGCTTTTCCCTTTTTGTTTATCTCTACCATCAATGTAAATATGGCAACTTTAATGTCCTGCTCCACCTGTTTTTGATTCTGATTCACTTCAAGAATTCTGTAAGTAAAGAAAAAAAGGTTTAAAAAACATTAGCACAGAGCATCCTTAAGGAAAAAAGAGAGGACAGATTGTCCTGATGAGATTAAATTACTTATTACAACACACAGATTCCAGTGGCATAAAGCTCACATGCATCCATTATTATACAAGGGATAGGATGATGCGAATACTTTGGATATTTACTCAGCATTAGTTGATTGAGACTTAGGAGTATAGTAAAATGTTTAGTACTTTACTCAAGTATAGTAAAATACAAAGAGATGTTTTATACTTGTTTTATACAGTAAACTTAATATATTCATAAAGCTTTTGAGAAGGGATTGCAGCAGTCCCTAAATATTACAGAAGTTTGGAGATGATATTTTCTTTGTATTTAAATATATTTTTTTTAGGCACAGCATGAAATAAATGCCTTCATTTGTCACTTGTGATTCAAGTTACTGTCTGGGCAAGTGAAAGCTTTATGAATTATTGCAAGTATATTGTCTGGTCTCTCTAATCAGTATTTCTGCTATATGTTTAGAGGCAAGTCAGAAATTATAAACACTCCTTGTTCTACCTTACGTCTGTGCATTCTACAGAGCACAATCACTTACTAGATGTGTTTAACAACTGAGCATAGGATGAGGAGAGAGTCATTTGGATGGCAAGTGGGAGTATCATCCCAGTGCAATGGAGAAAAGGCAAAGAGCAAAATGGAACTTTTCAAGTAGCATCCTTCAGGTCACTAGAGAACAGGAAGGAAGGTGGTGGCTGGAGACCTGTAGAAACATAAGCTTCCTTCATCTTTTGCAGTCGAAAATAAAGAAAGGATTAGTCTTTCTTCCAGGGCACTGCATTTCAAACCTCGCTGTAGACACACTAGCCAGGATAGACACTGATACAACCTTGGCAAGTAGGAATAAATAAGTGAGCTCCAATAATATGGAGATGTTATACAAATGCTCTTCAAGTATATGGATTGTATTTATTAATGAAAATGCGAACCATAGCCTTCAATTTCATAGGGCAGATACATTTAGGTTAGGGATATTTTAAAATTCCTCCCTATTGTGCTTGTTTTACGGTTGTTATTATTATTGTAAGTCGCCCAGAGCTGCCTGTGGCAGGATGGGCGGGATAGAAATTTTAAAAAATAAATAAAAATAAAAATGTGGTAAAAAAGCATGAAGGCACTGATATCTTAAAATCTCACTGCATTGAATTTGATGCTTTACACCAGCCCGAAAACAGGGGTTCTGATTACTGGGGGTGGTATTGTAACACCATAGTCATGGACAGACCATTACTGTTTGAAGGCCTAGATTCCTGCCTTCCTATGCCCCCCGTCAGGGTGGTGGACATGTTAGACTGTATCCAAATGGTTTCCACAACTCTCTGGGGGATTTACCCACCAACCTTGAGGGCTACTGTGTTGATGACCTTGTTGTTTTGAGGAATGACATCTTGACACTGGCCATTCACAGGGCTGAACCCAGGTGTTCACTTCCACCACTGCAACAGCATAGGTCCTCGCCAATCTTATCCATACGACAAGCGCCCATAGAGAGGTGTTCCCGGTTGCTGCCCCAGTACTATGCAACTCCCTTCCCCTGGTGATCCATCAGAGTCCAAGCATATTTCAGAGGTGGTGTAAAACATTTCTTTTTGGCAAAGTATTTGGCAGGCAGGTTAGGGTGTATGAGCTTTTTTAAAAGGGTTCTTATAGGAAGCTTTATTATATTGTGTGTTTTTACATTGTGAGCCATTATGAGCCTTTGGGGAAGGGCAGGGTAGAAATTTGAATAAATAAAATAAACAAATTATGTTCGTAGCTAAACTAGATAACTACATAAATTACAACTTCTGTGAACAAGGTGATTACAGCCAACTGAAAACTTCTTAAATCCTTCTTCTTCCACTACTGAAAGGTCCATAAAATAACTCTTTGTGGTTGTATGTAATAAATTTCACTGTGAAATCTATTGAACCTGAAGGATTTGGTAAATTACATGATATGTAAGAATGTTATTCATATCAGTATTATGTAACAACATGATACATACCTGTTTTGGATCTGATTCTCTGTATATTTTATGTATTTAGTTTTCTCCATCAGCTTCATAATCAGTTTATCGATTATCCCTTTCTGGTTCTGAAAAGCTTCTTCTATAAACTGGTATCTGCCGAAAGAGAAACCAGTAATGTAATCAGTAACCATGCCACAAAGAACGTGTAATGTAACACTTTTTATACATGAGCAAAAGTCCAGATGCACATTCATTGGAAATTAGACTGTGCACAAAGGGCACCACCATCTAAGGAACAAAGCAGCTCAGAAAAACCTTAAAGTATTTTTCTTGGGTAAATTAAGCTCTGCACAGATGTTTAAAGTGTTCATTTTTGGGTGCCAACGGAAAAGCATTTTAGGTTTCCTTAGTATGGGTGCTTTTAGAGAGAAATAGACATTCCCTCTTTCTCCTTCCTAAACCTTCCTAATGGTTTGGTAAAATCTTTTTATATAGCCACATTATTCAAGTGCAAGATAATGAAAGAAAATTATGCATCACAGTAGAGCAGTTGTGGCAACCATAGTTTAAGGCTGCATCAAGAACTGGCAGTTTAACAGGGAAAAGCTAAACGCAGAAAATGCTCCTTGTGGATTTTAAAATTGTCTAGATGTTAGCTGATTTGAAAACAATTTTGTTTTCAAGTGGTAACATACTTGTAGGAATAGATGTCAGCTTAGCAAAGAAAGGGACTAGTCAAAACAGCTCGGAGACAGTGGTAATGGATAGGCGGATGAGATAAGCTAATTATCTCTGACCCAAAGATGTGTAAGCAGCTGGACGTGTAATAGACAAACGGGCTCTGTGCATGTACTTGAAGGGAGAGCAGCATGGCTCCATCCTTTGCCCACCTATCTAGTTAACCTTGCAGGGCGGCAGTATACTCCCCCTAGGATATCCATGGGATATCTCTCCCTGACCTCCTCCTTTGATCTCCGACTCTGGACCAATTCCCCAACCCATACCGACGGCCACTCCCTTGACCTCATCTTCTCACGAAATTGCTCTCTTGCTGACCTCTCCTTTGATCCTTGCCATAATTCTGATCACTTCCTCGCCTGCTTCAGCCTCTCCCACCAACCCCCCTGCTCCTCCCTCTCTCCGTGCCCCTTCCACAATATGCAGGCCATTACCCCCATGGAGTTTGCCTCCTCTCTATCCCCCCACCTCCCCTCCGTTTTCTCCTCCTCCCCTGACTAGCATCTCCACTCTCAACACCTCTCTCTCCTCAACCCTTGACTCTCTTGCCCCCCTCTCTTCCCACCCCGTCCGGCCTCAAAACCTGTGCCCCTGGCTCACTCCTAACATCCACTACCTCCGCTCCTGCACCCGGGCTGCCAAACACCTCTGGTGCAAATCCCTCTCCCTCCCTGACTTCCTCCACTACAAATTCTCCCTTTCCTTGGCTATCTCCCTAGCTAGACAACACTATTATGCCTCCAGGATCGAATCTCTCTCTTGTGACCCTCGCCGCCTCTTCTCTACTTTCGACTCCCTTCTTAACCCCCCCTGCCCTCCTCCGCCCTCTTCTTTTGCTGCTCAGGATCTTGCATCATTCTTCACCTCAAAGATTAACAAGCTTCGTTAGGACATTGCCTCCCACCCACCTCCTCCTTCCGCTCCCTCCCCTCTCTCTCCTCACATCCTTTCCTCCTGCCTCTCGAGGAAATCTCTGCTCTGCTCTCTTCATCCAACCCCTCCACCTGCCCCCTTGACCCAATCCCCTCCCTTCTTCTGACCGCTATTGCTCCCACTGTTGCCCCCCCACTTCTACATGTCATCAATCTCTCCCTTTCCACAGGCTCCTTCCCCTCTGCCTTCAAGCATGCCACTGTCTCGCCCATCCTCAAAAAGCCCACCCTGGACCCATCTGACCCCTCTAGTTACCAGCCAGTCTCCCTCCTTCCCTTTGCCTCAAAGCTTCTGGAACGTGTCGTCTACTCCTGCTGCCTGGACCGCCTCTCTGCACCCTCTCCAATCCGGCTTCTGCCCCCTCCAACTCTACTGAAACTGCCCTGGCCAAGATCACCAATGATCTACTTGTCACTAAATCTAAGCGCCTCTTCTCCATTCTTGTCCTCCTTGACCTCTCTGCTGCCTTTGACACTGTCGACCACTTGCTTCTATTGGACTCGCTCTACTCTTTGGGTTTCCATGGCTCTGTCCTTGACTGGTTCTCCTCCTACCTCTCTGACCGCTCCTTTAAAGTCTTGCTCCCCGAGTCAAACTCCTCCTCCCTCCCCCTTTTGGTTGGGGTCCACCAAGGCTCTGTGCTTGGCCCTCTCCTCTTCTCTATTTACACCCTGTCCCGTGGCAAACTTATTGCCTCCCCCAGATTCCAATATCATCTCTACGCTGATGACACCCAACTCTATCTTTCTACCCCCTCTCTCTCTTCTGTCCACTCACGCCTCGTCAACTGCCTCTCTGATATCTCCACCTGGATGTCCCGACGTCAACTGGAGCTCAAAAAGGCCAAGACCGAACTCCTCATTTTTCCTCCCTCCTCTTCCTCTCCCTCTAACCTGCCCATCTACATCAATGGAGTCACCATCCATCCTGTTCTCCAAGCCCGCAGCTTGGGCTTCATCTTTGATATGCACCTCTCTTTTAAACCGTACATTGACTCTGTTGCCAAATCCTGCTGATTCGCCCTCCACAAGATTGCTCGGATCTGCCCCTTTCTCTCTACCTCCTCGGCCAAAACCCTTGTTCATGTCACGGTTATCTCTCGCCTCAATTACTGTAACCTCCTTCACACCTGTCTCTTATACACATCTAGATGTGTATAAGAGACAGCCCTTGAACTCCCTCCCTACCCCATCCACCTTGCCCCCTCCCTCCGCTCCTTCAAATCCCTCCTCAAGACCCACTTTTTCCTCGCCGCCTTTCCCAATGCCTACTAGTCGTTCCCCATATACTTACTGTCTGCTCTCCTCTGCAGACTGCTGCAACCAACCTGATTTTAACCAAGCCAAGCACACGCACCTGAGACTTTGCATCCATCTGAAAGTTTGTCTGTCTTCTCCCCTGTCTCTCCCACTGTCCCCTCTCCCCCTCCTTGTCTTTTAGATTGTAAGCCACAGGCAGGGACCTCTTCTATTTCTATGTTCTGTACAGCGCCAGGCACATGGATGGCGCTATATAAATGTTTATAATAATAAAAATAATGAAAAGACTGATTAACAAACATTTATATCTGTCTCTTATACACATCTAGTTAGATTGTAAGCCACAGGCAGGGACCGCGTCTATTTCTATGTTCTGTACAGCGCCAGGCACATGGATGGCGCTATATAAATGTTTATAATAATAAAAATAATGAAAAGACTGACCATGTAACTGTTAGTCTGATGGCTTTTGAACAACAATGTAACACCATCAAAAATGTGATGAGCTTGGAAGCATCCATAGTTTCCTTTCACTTCGTAATGAAACTGGTCAGAACTCGACTGAGTTTGGGTGTATGAAATGATAATGAAGTAATTGGTTTGATTTTGTATAAAAACCATAGATCTGCAACCCCCGCAAGCCTCCCTCTGTGGGCTTCTTTGGTCTAGGTACTCTACCTTGTCAAACTATTCTTTGGCACCGACTCTTTTTTCCAGTTTTATGTCTACTCCCTGTGGGATAGGCTCCATCTCTGGGCCAAGGGGACCTGCCTCCAAGGTGGAAAGTTGTATTTTCAGCCAGTCTCATATTAAAACCCCTTTAAAGTAACCCTTAAAACCCTTTTCTTCTTGAGGAAATTAAGTCATGGGATAGGAGGAAGTGTCCTGTTGTGGACTGGTAAACTGGCTGAATGTTAGCAAACGAAGAGTAGGACTAAATGGTCAGTTTTCACAATGGAGGAAAGTAAATAGTAGAGTGCCCCAGGGATCTGTACTGGGACCAGTGTTGTTTAATGTATTCATTAATGATCTGGAAAAGGGAATAAGGAGGTGATCAAATCTGCAGATGACAAGTTATTCAAGGTAGTTAAAACATGAGTGGACTGAAGAATTGCAGGTGGATCTTATGAGACTGGGTGACTGGGCATCTAAATGGCAGATGAAATTTAATGTGGATAAGTGCAAAGTGATGCACGCAGGGGGAAATAATCCAAACTCTATGTACACAATGCTGGGTTCTAAATTAGGAGTTACCACTCAGGAAAAGAACCTTGGGCACTTCGATCCTCAGCTCTATGTGTAGCGGTGGTCAAAAAAGCAAACAGAACGTTGTAATTATTCATAAGGGGATAGAGAATAAAACTAAAAATATCATAATGTCTCTATACAAATCTATGCTCCGAGCACACCTTGAGTATTGTGTTCAGTTCTGGTTGCCCCAGCTCAAAAAAAGATGGTACAGAGAAGAGCAACAAACATGAAAAAGGATATGGAACAGCTCCTCTACAAAGACAGGCTAAAATAAATAGGTTAGGGCTTTTCAGCTTGGAGGAGACAAAACAAAGGGGATAGGATAGAAGTGTATAAAATCCTGAGTGGTGCGCGAGTAAATAGGCAACGGTTATGTACCCTCTCAAATACTACTAGAACTAGAAGACACCCCCATAAAACTAACATGTAGCAGATTTAAAACAACGTATTTATTTCACTCTATGCACAATTAAATGAGGAGAGATTATGTCCCTTTGATCATATGGAGATGGAAACATTAGACCACTTCTTTTTGAGGTGTCAAGTATACGCAAATCCCAGAGGGTCTTTACTGCAGACACTGTTGGATAGATACCCGGGTAGAACTGACTGTTTCATAGTCGAAAGAGCATTGTTGGATGCAGACTTGGATCTTACAATCACTGTAATTAAATTTGTATTTCAGGCAATCACACTGAAGGATACATTCTTGGCTTTTAAACCACTTGATTGTGATTTGTGCAAGGAGTCATGACACCTGGAGAGATTTGGGCTCATTCTTTGGACATTTGATATCTAGAATGCATATTTTATTCCCATAAATAATTTGTAGTGTACACTATATGCTCAGAACTAGGATTGTCAGAACCATGCCTGATTAATTTGTTTCCTATGTGTGAGTCTTGTTTATTTTGTTTGTAAGCAATGACCTTTGGTCACGCTGTTAATAAAATAAATTATAATTGCACAATTAAATTTGTAGAATTTGTTGTGAGAAGATGTGGTCAAGGCCAGTAGTATAGCTGGGTTTAAAAAAGGCTTGGACAAATTTCTGGAGGATAGGTTCATTAGCAGCTACTACCCGGATAGGTTTTGGGGAACATAACCTCTGTTGGTAGCTGGGAGTGAACAACAGATAACCGATCACCCCACTGTTGGGTACTTCGGACAGTGGCCAACCTCGGTCACTTGGAAGGAGACAGGTGCTGGGCTTGATGGACCATTGGTCTGACCCAGTATGGCACTACTTATACTATTATTACTGATTTGGTAAAGAAAGAGTGACTCTTACAACGAAAACAGTCAGTGAGAGCTTCCTGACTGTATAGTTAGGCAATGGAACAGGCCACCTAGAGGAGCTGTGGATCTTCCTTAACATTGGAGACTTTTAAAAGGAGACTGGATGAGCATATGTCTGGGATGATTTTGGTATGGCGGATCCTGCACTCAGTGACCATATGGGTCCCTTCCAGTTCTAGGATTGTTAATTAATTAATTTTTTAAAAAAGATCATGAACATATCCACAGAACTTTACCTTTCTGAATAATTGTTCTCTGCATCACTGTAAACTTTCTACAAAAAGACAAATTCAACCAATGAAATTAACTTGCATTCCATAGTGGACTCCTAAAGAATACTTTATCCAATACAATCACAGATTGTGATATTTTTGTATATTATTTGGAATTCTTTTTTCAAGTGTGAAGCAAGCTATAATTTCAGTAGCTGAACTTGTCTTTTGCAGAAAAATGTTTGCATCCAGTGAACCAAATGATGTTTTTTTTTAAAAAGAAGGTTAAAGTTGACTGACATACCAACTGTAGAATGGCCCATTAACAGTTTTCATCCACTTACATTGAAAATAGAAGATGGTTTTATGGTTAATAGACACACAACAAAAAGCAGGATATACAGGACCGGTTCTCAATTCCTTCGTCAAAACCTTAAATAAGTCAGTAAATCCCCATAGGCATTTTTTACAAAAAGGAAAACTAACTATATATTTGTAGGATTCCTACACAACATGGTCTATAGCTATTTCTGCCACCAGCTCCAAGTTAATGTGTCACCTATATTAATCTATTGGAATACTAGTTTCATAGAGTTATTTAATTTGGCACCTGTGCTCCTTGTGTTCCAGTAACTGGCAGTCTCGGCATGTCAGCTTATCACAGGTCTCGCAATAAAGCTTCAGTTGTTCCTTTTTGTGGTAAGGGCAAAAAACAGGTCGCTGACTTGTCACACCAACTGCCTCTGTAAAATAAATGATGTTTACAATTCCTATTAGCAACAACAAAAGTTAACCTTTACTGGCTTGGGAAAAGATTAAGAAGTTAGTTAGTTGACTTATCTGAAAGGTTTTCCTCTAAAGAGAGATCTTGTGTCCTGTCAGAACTTGGAATGGCTACATTTCCTGCCTTTCAGATAGGTAAGATGTTCCCGTCTCCGTGCAATCTGCCCCTGTTCCAGATCCCACAGAACTCTCCATTGGAGTAGGGCTACCATCAGAAAAGGGTTGGGGCTAAGGCATTCCCTTGATCTTGTCCTGACATGGCCCCACCCCAAAAGAGCACTCTGGGGTGCAGGGCCATGCCCAATTACATTGGGCTCAGGCCCAATTTTGAACACCTGCAAAGCTGTAGTGCAAACTACCAAGTCTGTAAGGTTCCTCTTAATTACTAAAGCAGAGATTATTTTTCCACAGTTTGGCTCTATGCAAGTAGAACTCTACTGCCTTATCAAGGCAAGTATATACTACTTCTTCCAGGACAGGAGAGGAATGAATACAAACATTGCATGATAAAAAAAAAAAAAGGCTCTCCACTCAGATATTCCACCAAATCAACACAATGCCCAAATGAGGACATTTTTGAACTGGAATATAAAAGGACACTTCCCCAAGCAACTAGAAAGGTGATAAGAAGTGTGCAATAAATGACTGAGGCATCACGTTGACGTCAACAGGTCTGAAGTTTTCAGAAAAAAAGCTTTTGCTTTCAGAAAGAATATGGACAGAGATAAAAGTTAGAAAAGGAAGCTGACTGAACCTTCTTTACTGGCCCAAGTGTCACTAAAACTGATCCTTGGCCAACTTGGATAAGAAAGGAGGAGAGTGGGAGTATAAAGGTATGTATCTGGAGATCCAACTAAGGGCGTTTTTAAACAAGCAAGGCGGGCAGGGTGGTCTGTGGCTGCTGAGTTGGTAGATCGCTGAATTTGCAGGGCACCTACGGACATGGCATGCATGGAGAGCGCTTCACATAGGTGGCTCCCAGCATGACTACCCTGGCCACAGAAGCAGCCTCCGTACATGTAGCTGGTCCTGCATGGAGCGCTCCTGATTTTTCAGTTATGCTCCATACATGGCCATGAATGGCTGCTGGGTGGTTCACAGGAGCGTACTCCCTCATGCACCACCTTCACACGAACAGTTGGACATGTGGTCAGTGGAGGGTCATGTGTGAATGCATCTCATTTAAAAAACCCTTAAGAGACAAAAGGCTTTCTCCAGGCTTGTGAATGTCTGTTTTATGACTAGAACTTGCTTACCATCCTGATGGTTGCTAAATCCTGTCGCTTCTCCCTCCATAACATTGCTAAGATTCGCCCTTTTCTCTCTGTCTCGTCTGCCAAAACTCTTGTTCATGCTCTGGTCATCTCTCGCCTCGATTACTGTAACCTCCTTCTCACTGGCCTTCCCCGGTCTCACCTTTCTCCCCTCATCTCTGTCCAAAACTCTGCTGCCAGGGTCATCTACCTCGCCAGTCGCTTCGACCATGTGCAGCCCCTCCTCTCTTCGCTTCACTGGCTTCCCCTTCCTGAACGAATCCTGCACAAGCTCCTAGTCTTCACCTATAAAGCTCTTCACAACCTTGCTCCCCCCTACCTCTCTGCACTTATCGCCCTCCATACTCCAGCCCGTGCACTTCGCTCCTCCTCTGTCCCTTCTCTCACCCTTCCACGCCTTCCCTGCTCCCCTAAGCGCCTTCGTCCCTTCTCACTTGCTGCCCCCCATGCCTGGAACTCCCTCCCTGTCCACATCCGCCTTGCCCCCTCCCTTCATACCTTCAAATCTCTCCTTAAAACTCACCTCTTTCGCTCTGCTCTGTCTGACTCTTTATCCTGCTGAGCCACTATTCCTATACCTACGATCGGTTTACCCTTATCCTTGCAACATGGACCTGCCTGCTGTCATTCTCATCGTAACCAAGCCAAGTACGTGCACTTGAGACCTCGCATCTTCATGAATGTTAGACCCCTTGTCTCTCCCTCTGTTCCCCTTCCTAAGTCTCTCCCCCAGCTCCTGTCTCTCAGATTGTAAGCCCTAGGGGCAGGGACCATGTCTATTTTATTACTTTGTAAAGTGCCAGGTACACTGCTGGTGCTATATAAATGTTTGTTAATAATAATAATAATAATAATAATAATAATAATAATAATGGGCTGGTTCTCAAGCACACCTCAGCATGACCCATTTAAAGGCTTATGGTTAAGTTTCCATGCACCTGCATCCAGTTCAGAATGTACAAGGCTGTTGTGGGGTGGAGGATTATTGCCCAGGCCACTGGTCCCACACACCATAAACATTAAAGAGGGATTGAAAGCATGATGTACAGATGCCCAAACAGCATTGAGGTGACTTAAATTTGTTAGTATTTTTTTCTGCCCATGTGAAACTGGGTGGGCTGGTCATTTAAGTGGCTAAAACTCAACTACGCCCCAATCCAAGTTTGCCTGTCGCCAGCAGAGTGTTAACCTAAAGCTGATCAGAGTCCAGGAAAAAGCTGGACCAAGAACTCCGTGCAGGAGAGACTGCTGCTCACTGAATGTCCTTTTATAAGAGCCTACTTGTAACAGCAGATATTGGAAACTTAACAAGAAACTTGAGACACTAGCACTGCTAGGGAAAGTAAATTCATGAAGATTTATAAAAGGACTGAAGTTTTGAGATTATGGGGCCTTAGATCTAATAATTAGGACTAGTCACCACATCTAGTTCATGGGTGAAGTTGAAAAGGTCAGTGGTACGCAGAAACCGCCCTAGGTTTTTCACTGAAACAACTGTAAACGTACTAAAAGAGGGTCAGCCAAGTTTCTAAACAAGATGCAATTGCTTTGAAAGTCAGATTATTTGTTTTGCTAGGCTCCTAAATAGGACATATTGATATCTTAACTTGATCAGGTCACAAACTCTTAACTCCATTTGTTTCAATAAAGACAAGATTTTAGGAATGGAAGAGTTTAGTAGTAGCAGTAAGGAAGGTGCTTCATTGACTGGAAGGAAAACAGACACAGCATCTTAAAATCCCATTCAGTTTGCTTCTTAACTGAGCTGCCCATTACTTTTGATTCAGATTGTATTCTAAAATAAAATAAGATTAAATACAGTAACTTTAAATTTAGTTATGAAGAGTGGATGTGAAAGCCACCCATGTTTCAGGATTTTGTGGGCCACAAAAATCCTGAAACAAGGGCAGCCACACTTGTGTATCACAGCTCTTGTGAGATGCTTGGGGATGAAAAGGTGATGAGAACAAATGAAGGGATCAATTGATTCCAAGGAGCGTATAGATTATTTTTTTTAAAAAATAAAAAAATAAGAGCCTTTCCCACAGTTAACTCATTGGGATGAGAGGAGATAAGTCCTCAAAATAAATTTCTTAAAAAAAAAAAAAAAAGCACTTGAGAACATATCAACAGCTTATCAATGCACTCCTTGCTGGGTCTCATTGTAGCAAATTAATTTAATGTTAATGTTCAATTGAGATCTAGTGGCTGTGGGAAACAAATGTCTGAATGACCATCTCTGTGCAGTTGATATTTGGAAAGCCTCAGAATGTTATTCATTTTACATGAGACAGCTTGAATGTGAACTTTATTAATTATTATTATTATTATAAGCATTTATATAGCACCAGCAATGTAACTGGTACTTTACAAAAAACGAGATAGACATGGTCCCTGTCCGAGAGCTTACTTTGTCATTTTTCTAGATTCCCAGCCACAAACAACAATGGGTGAAAACAGACATGACGCTAACCACCCTTTAACCACCTTTGGTGGTTATTTATGCATGTTTCAGGACTGCATAGGGCACCAATACAGCCCTGCAATATGCATAAATAACCACCAAGGGTGGTTAGCGTCATGTCTGTTTTCACCCATTGAAATAACCACCCCCGTGGTCAACAAATGGCCCGAATAGACGTACTGGCTGATCCCGGTGGGGAATCGGGGAGGGGGCGGGACCACGCAGCGCAATGTGTGGCCACACGGCCCCCCCCCCCACGCTCCCCTGTCCTCTGGGGGGACAGGCGGGCACTGCGGCCGCAGCGCCCAGCCACTTTGACCACGGCCCGGAATCCCACCGGGGATTCCGGGCTGTGATCGCCGGCCAGACGTTACTTTTTATTGCTTCCTGCCGGGAATCACTTTGACCACGATTTCGGAGCTCGTCCCGCAGGGAGCCTGGGAAGCGTTGTTGAAACTGACCCCATGTGGGAATCGGCCGTGGTGAACATCTGGCGGCTGCCAAACAGATGTTCAGGGCGCTTTGGCCCCACAGCGAAAATGACCGTAGTTCACTGTGGTTGACTGTGATCCTGTAACGTCTGAAAATACCCACAGTGTCCTACCATTATAGTGTTTAGATGTACCGTCAACACAGTGTTCACCTCAAACACCGATTAAACTGTCAAGATCTGGCAGTTGTTCACTTTCAGTGTTTGGGGTGAACACTGTGTTGACGGTATGTCGAAACACTGTAATGGTAGGACACTGTTACAGAACACTGAACAACGTTATGTCTAAAGATACCCATAGATTGGATAAGTTCTTGGAGGATAGCTCCATTAATGGCTATTAGTCAAGTAGATTTGGGGGACGTAACCTCTTACTGTTGGCGGCTGGAACAACAGGGAATGGATTGCACATTGTGACCTGTTGGGTACTTCTTCCAAGAGACAGATGGGCAACTATTGGGAGACAAGATGCCAGGCTTAATGGACCATTGGTCTGAACCAGTATGACACTACTTATGTTTTGGTGCTTGGTTTCTAAGGGACTGCTAATTATAAATCCAATTTTGATTCTAATATTTCTCAAACACAAAAAGATTAAGGGGAAGAAAGACTGATGAGCCCAGTTTAATAATAATATTCCACAATGCATTCTTGTACATTTAAAAAGATTTTACATATAGGACAATGTCCCTAAATGCACACGATGCATACAATAATACACAATTCAAAATGACAAGTAGAACAATCTCCCAGTAACCAATACATATAAAGAGTAAAAGCCCTATTATCTAAGCAAGCCCAAATGCGTTTTGGGGAGAACCCCCTTCCTCAGTGGAAAGATTGCTTTTGTAATGGACAAATGACATTTTATTAACAGTGTTGCATGTTGAAGGAGTCTCTATTTTTACCAGGTAGGTCACATCTGCATATCCCCTTTCATAGCATTCCCTTTCCTTCATTCATGTGCATTCCTTCTCCAAGTCAAAGTTAGAGATTTCTCACAAGGCAAATGGCTATATCCTGTATTCCGCAATCCTGGAAAGGTACTTCACTATAATTGTTCCAATTTATAAAAGGGGCTCTAGAACTGAACCTGAATCATATCGCCCTATTAGTTTAATCAATATTTCTGCTAAACGTTTTGGATGACATTTTCTAACCCACCTTTTAGAGTGGGTTAACGGTAACGAGCTTCTTTGTGAACAACAAGCTGGCATCAGAGCAGGCTATTCTACATTAGATCACTTATTTACTTTACAATATCTTAGACATAAATATACTTATGTCTACAAGATGTCCATGTTTGTCGCTTTTACTGATCAATATAGAAAATCAAGAGAGGCAGAAAGATCACTTTTTTGGCGTAAATTGTTCAGTTTAGGTATTGACAGCTCTTTTGAAGATTCGTATAGCTTACCATGAAGAGACTTGGGCACAAATGAGTCTGCAAGGTGAATTGACCTCAAAATTCACTACCTATGATGGAGTTTGTCAGGGCTGTATCCTAGCTCCACTTTTATTTAATTTGCATACAAATGATATTATTAAAGATATGGGCAATATGGATTTACACCTGCTGAAACTTTTAACTACCCATATTTCTAGTCTGATGTATGCGGATGATGCTGTTTTGGTTACAAGAACACCTATTAGCCTGGAAAGAGCTTTAACTATGAGGGACCATTGGTCTGACCCAGTATGGCACTTATGTTTTTAACAAGGGCATATTCAGATAAGACAATCTCCACCCACTATACATGTTGCAAGGCTACAGTGTTGCCCTGTAACATGTATAGTGGGTGGGAGGAGCTCCATTTGCCATTTTGAAAGCACTCATATGCTTCAATGAACTGAATCCAGTTGGATTGAATCCAACTGAATACTCCAGTCGTTCTGATAGCCATTTACTTCACTGCCATATGCCATTGCCAAACTGTGGCTTCACGTGTTTTTCACATGCGATGAGGGAACATGTGCACAACACTTGTGCATATTTATTTTTATTTTTGTATACTTATACCCTGCCCCCCTCACTCAAGGCTCCCGGGCAGCTCACATAAATAAGATTCAAACAAAATACATTATAAATACAAAATATAAGTGTACAAATATAAAATCATAGCAGCAATACACAAACATGGTCAGCATAAAATAATACACCCCACCCAACACCCCCCAACCCATCCCACCCTCCTCCACCAAATGCCTGACGGAAAAACCAGGCCTTACAACTTCGTTGGAAGACGAGGTGATCCAGGCTGAGGCAAATCTCCGCTGGAAGGGCATTCCACAGCGATGGTGCAGCTGCTGAGAACGCCCGCCTGTCTGTTCGGACCTGCTGATAATGTGGGACCTCCAGGAGGGCACTCATGGATGACCGCAGGGGCCACCCAGAGGGTGTGGTGATCCTTCAGGTAAGCAAGGTCCAGGCCGTGTAGAGCTTTAAAGGTCAAAACCAGCACCTTGAATTGGGTCCTGAAGACAAATCAGCAGCCAGTGCAAGGCTCAGAGCATTGGTTGAATGTGCTCCCTGCAGCCTGTCCCAGTAAGCAGACGGGGTGCCACATTTTTCACCAGCTGAAGCTTCTGAACTGTCACTATGGGCAGCCCCATTGCAATAGTCCAGTCTCGAGGTGGCAAATGCATGGGTGATCATGGCAAGACCAGAGCCCGAGACATATGGGCATAGCCTCCTCACCAGATGTAACTGGCGAAAGTAGACCCTGGCCACAGCCAACACATGGAACATGCAGAGGAGTCCTTTTGATCATGGGAGACTGCTGTAACTTGCAAATTTCATGCATAAAAACTCCCACAGAGAAGCAAAGTAAAACCTCTACTTAAGTGAATGGAAGACCTGCAAAGTGATTCCCAGACAAATTTAGCTTTTAAAACAGAGAATGAACAGATTAAAAGAAAAACCAAGCTGGTTCTTGCTGCACATCCCTAGCCTATATCTATCTGCCTATCCACTGACACAAATGTATTACTCGGAATAAAAACATCCAAAAGCAGATGCGAGACCAAAGTGGGGAGTGAAAAAAAAAACATCTTTTTTTTTTACCTGGGGATACTTCCTCCTTCTGTCTGACTGTATGGTCCTTTGTGAATTTAACTCGCTGGTGAGCTTTAATGCAGGTCTTACATAACCATTCTACACATTCCACGCAAAAGCCATTGGCTTCTGCATTGTCTTCACAGCTTGTGCAGACCTAGCAAAAAGAGGAACACAATGCAGCTATTAAAATAAAACTGGCATCCATAAACACTGTTCATGCTTCATCAGTGCACTTTTAGATATTTTTTATGAGTAAGGAAAAAAGTACTGGTTCAAGTGCAGGACTCATGGTTGCTGAGTCAAATACTACCATGATGTCAAGTCAGGCTTTTCAGGTGAGATTTAAGGTAACTTGAGAATGTCGTCATTTATAAAAAGATTTTAGAAAAGAAATTAAAGCAATTATAGTCTAAAAGACGAATGCCGTCTGCCTGACACTGTATGTTTGATTAACAGCTCTTGTGAAGGATTTAGTCGCACAGTAAGCCTGGGATCACTGCCATTCTGACTGAGCAGCAGCAAATACACATCTAAAAGATTTAACTTTCCAGTGTTACCTGAGCTAGTTAGGCTCACAAGGAATTTACACCACAATAGGGTTTCTCCTCAAAACTCTAATACTGTTCAACAAAGATACAACTTCTGCCCAATGCAGAGAGATAAAGCTATCTTGCCTGGAAATGCGGAAAAAATGCTATTTTTTAAAGTTCATTTTTACATTAGAAAACAATATCCTATCCATGCTGGAAGCAAATTGTGATGGAGAACTAGCAAGACACTGATATTACAACAGCAAAGAAAAGAATTAACAGTGGAGGGGGAAGGATTTTTCAGCCTGTTAAGGTCCCCCCCCGTGTCTTTTAATTAAGGGAATGGGTAGTAACATCTTGCAAGTCCTTCAAGAAAATCAGAAGATTTGATATCCTATTATTTCCAAGGAAAAAACAAGTAGGCAAAAATGTGAACACAAAGGCAATCTTTAATAAATAAATAAAGGTTTTTTTCATCTCCCAAAAGGAGGCAAGAGGGGCACTAACAAATTTTAAAAATCCCTTTGCAAGTCACCTTCGGCTCTCGTAGGCAAGTAACCTCACTACACTGAGACCTCAACTAAAGCATTCTACTGAGGATTCTAATCCTTATAGATGGTGAAGATGATGCTGTTCAGTAACTGCTAAGCAGACGCTGCCAAGACACCTCACTTCTATCATGTTTCAGGACACCAAGAGAAACAGAGCTTTCAAAAGGAGTTTTAAGTCTTTTCATTACAAAGATTTGTCATGTGTGTGTTAAATCTTCAAAACTTCTTATGCTTTAAAGTCCAAGGAAAGTACAGGCCATGTCTGATTATATAATCCTTAACTTTTCAAAGATACAGGGGTGAGGGTAAGTTACTTTGGTTAGACAATATTTAATGAGAATTCCATTACAAAAAATGAAACCTAAATGTTATCATTTATATTAACAGTGAGGATAAAACTCTTCCAAACTTCTACATTTTTATCTTATTACAAGATAACAGAAATCAGAAATGTGATCTTTAATATGAGCTTCAGTGAAAATAAAATGTATACCTTATTCTGCTTCCATTCTAGTTATAGCATTTGTAGATCTAAGAGGTATCCTACCTCAATGCTAAGCTTCTCACAAAAAAGGGCTGTGAAAGGGGTTTTTGTTTGTTTGTTTATTTCTGTATAGAGAAAGGTCAATTACTGAAATTAAATTAGTCTTAACAAGCAATGGCCTAATTTCAGAATACTAATATATTGAACAGTCTCCAGACTGCTTTGCATCCTTTCTAAATCAGAATTTTTGCGATACTTTGTCAGTGCCTAACTATGACCCTTTTCACACACTCTTAATGTGGATAAAATGTGTTACCTAAAAGGCAATCTAAACTTGTTACTTTAATTACTATCACTGGAGGAGAGAACAAAAAAGTGAGGATGCTAAAAAGTGCTTCTACATACTGAAAAATGGCATCCCTCTGCATTTATGCTGGTTAGCTTGATTGTGAGCATGGTTCTATAACTGGCTTCTTCCTTCTCTGCCTTTTGGGTATTCTCACCATCACACTTGGGTGTCTTTAGATGGACTAAGGGGTGACCACGTCCTTACCTGCTCAGGACGCGGCCAGCCCCATGTCCCCTGCATGCAGTCCTGCCTGCGCCAGGTTTACATGGATTTGGCAGCTGCTGTGGTCTGCCTGCACACAGAGCTGTGGGCAACCCCCTCCCCCCGGCCAAGAGTAGTGGCTGCAGTGGCTGTCTACTGAATAAACAGACTGCAGCTCGGCCTCTGATTAGTGCACTGGGTTTGGGCGGCCTGCTCCGCTGGCAGTGCTTGTAACAAGAGAACTGAAGACAATACTGTAAATTTAAAGTAATTTGGGATTACCAATGCATTATATCAAATTCTTTACATCTCTAGAACTCATTACTTTGTCGTCTCTCCTCCTGATCAAACTTTTCCTTGGGGGAAAATAAACCTGTCAGAAAAGTGGCGACTGATTTTCAAACAATGAACTGCTGCTTGATTAAGGAAAAGTCGTTTGGTGACTGTGGCACATGTATGTACAAATATGTTTAAAAGCCCCAATCCTTCTCCCCCTCTTCCCCCCCTGCCCCACGCTTTTCCTGTAGAAGGGAAAACACAGATATTGCCAAAATGTTTTTTTCTCAATGATACCTTTATTGTAACAAACATAATTTTGTCAAAACATCTTTGAATTTCCAGCCAAAACTTAATTCTCTAACAGTCCAGACTCCACAACAAGTTTAAGCCCACAAGATCCCAGAGGTCAAGGTTTAAGGTGGCTGAAAACAAAAACAGCCTTCATAAGCTTTCTTCAGTTAAGTATGTCTCTCCCAATTTCTGGAACGTCAGGGGAAGTTAAAAAGTAAGTAAGTAGTTTATTGTTTGACCGTAGGTCATTAATTAAATACAAAATAAGAACAATCAAAAAAGCAATACATAGCGAAGTACAATGTCATAAATAAGATAGTACATCTATGGACTGTGAGTGTAAACTAAAATCTGCTATGACCTGATTGGGAAGGGACAATTTGCTTGTGGGTAACTCCTTTAGGTAGATGGACCCGATCTATAATGAGAGCCACTAAACAGTGAGCTCACTTTCTAAACGACCTTACCCTTCCCAGGGGTTGCCCAGATCAGCACTTAACCCCTAGGGGTAATCTAAGTAAGTAAAAAAATGCCTTGCCCTTCTCAGGGCTTATGTTGGCAGCACTTGACCCTTGTAGATTGGTAGGGAGAGGGAACAGCCTTACCCTGACTTGATTGCTAGTAATGTTATATTATTTGCATCGTGGCAGAAGGTCTTTGCCAACATAAATAAAGTAAAACTTCTAAGGGCCTTATACATATAGATAAGAAAAGTATAAACATAATTATGGTAATAACAATTATAATACTTAAACAGTTAGTTACACAACTCCAAATCCAACCCGCCCGTGAAAAAGTATTACTATGACAACTTGTTCCACCCATTTCTGCAAGAATTGTTTTAAAATACTGTTCCACTAGAAACAAGTGTTTATATATTATCTATATAGCACCAGCAGCATACCTGGCACTGTATAAATATGTACGTCCCAAACAACCACAAAATATATTGAGATGTATGTTTTACTATATGCAAGGTAAAGAAAACGGATACTTTAAAACAAAAACACCTTAAGTTTTTTATTTTTTATAAAAGTGTTTGGTATGAAAATGTTTTCCGTTAGGTATACAATTTAAAACTGTGGCACTAAAAACTTAACTGTAAAGTAATCTAAAATCATTTCCTATAATCTAGCACCTTCACCTGCCCCTGCGTGCCATGCGCCTCAAAATGTATTTGCCCCTTCTCCCATGTTATCCCTTAAGCCTGGAATGCCTTCTCTCAACACATTTGTTCTGCTCCCTCCCCCAACCTTCAAATCTGCCCTGAAAACCTACCTCTTCCATCAGGCTTTCCCCTGCTCCTCATGCCCTTAGACTGCTAGCAATTCATGGATCCCCTTCTCTCCTGTAAGTAAGCCAACAACGTGCATTTGCAATTTCTCAACTTTGTAAATTTATTCCCATCTCTCCCCGTGTTCCCCTGTCATTCCTCTTCCATCCCTTGTCTCTCCTACATTGTAAACCTGCTGGGACAGGGATCTGCTTATAACCAATGATTGTATAGTGAGAGGTACATTGCTGGCACTATAAAAATGCTTAACAATGGGTATTTTCAGACGTTATGAGATCATGCTCAACCACGGACAATCCCCCGTGGTGGTGAATGGTCCTGTAATGTCTGGTTGCTCGCTGCCAGATGTTTACCATGGTGAACCACCGGTGGTGAGCAAAATAACCATGCTTTCGAGGATAGTCTGGGCACCATCTCCGAAAGCGTGGTTATTTGAACCACGGCCCGGAATCAGCAGACGGTAACGTCTGTTACCGCCTGCCGATTCCGGGCTGTGGCCCAGACCCTGGGACAGAATCGGGTGCAGCGGCCACCCATCTCCAGGAGGGTGGGCTGCTGGAGGAGCGTTTGGGTGGGGGTGGTTTGATTCCAGCGGGGAATCAAAAAGTGATTCCATGACGGGGCCAATAGGTGCCCCGTCACATCTGNCCCCTCCCCAGATTCCCCGCCGGAATCAGCCGGTTCGTTTGTTGACGGGCCGTTTTGATTCGGACGGGGAATCAAAAAGTGATTCCGTGACAGGGCCAATAGGCACCCCGTCACGTCTGAAATCACCCAATAGTGTCTATCCAAGCATTTATGGAGTACATGATGCCTACTTTATCTGGCAAGAGCACAAAATTAATCATAATGGGTATTTTAACACTAGAGACTCTCAAGCCATGATCTTATGGATTACGCTTATCTTGTACAGAGATGGCTATCCACTTGATGTGGCCTCTTTTCCTTGAGTGTTTTTGTGCGCTATACTAGGTGCGAATTTCAAGCAGGAAATATGCATGTGTAACATGTATTTGAAACCTTAATTTACTGGCTACTCACATGCCCACATGGTGGGCCCAAATGGATATTTGGGCTCACTGTGCGAGGAAAGCTGCAGCACATAGTTGCCATGCCATGGAGACAGGGATAAGTGGGGAGAGCATGGTGGCAAAAACACCACTGCAACCTTGCTCTCCCTGTCCACACTAACCTGGGTCTAGGGGAGCAGCACACTGCAGCAGGAGCAGCGGCAGGTTCTAAGGAACATCAGTGAGCCACTGCTAGCTGCTCCCCAGGCCTTGTGTCTGCCACTCAGGTAAGCATCTAGGGCCGGGGAGCAGCAGCAATGGTCTGGGACCTTCCTCCACCACCATTGATCCTCCCACCAAGCTGGTATGTCCCTTTTCCTGACAAAACAGTTCATGAGTTGTCACTGCCTGTACCATCAGCCACTCACAAGCCATTCTATACACAACCATATTGTCAATCCCCAAATATACTTGGGGTGGGGTGGGTGATGGGTGAAGGATGTGTAAAAACATCCCTCGTCTTCAGCTGCTAATATTAGGTCTGAACCGTTAGTACTTCTGGGTATTTGGACTGAATTTCAACGTTCTGAATAGTCGGTCTGAGTACTCTGAGGTAATTCGGTGTTCTTGACGGAGCTTTGGATTTTGGAGACCAAAGCACAGAATGTCTGAAAACTTTGGAACGTTGTTGCAAAGTTCTTGAACCCACAGCCAAAGCACTACCCTGAAAAGCAGGGTAGCAAGAGTGGGACAATCACTCCAGAAGACAACCCCCCAAAAGTCCAACTGTATGCAGAAATCCAAAATAACTCCAACAGTAGTGTACCCATAGCATGTCCCACCAGCAGCAGTGAGTGCATCCACTTTATCATTATGCCAACCAAGCAGTACACAAAGATACAGGCTAGCAAGGGACAATCACTCAAGAAAAATCCAACAACTTCCACAAAATATTCTGCAGCTGCATGGAGAAATAAATCCCACAAAAAAGAAAGCCAGCAAGCACAGGCCCCAGAAGCAGCTACAAAATTAAGAAACCAGACATTCACAACCCTCCCACTCCAGGGGCACCCTTTTCCTTGGCATGGCATTGTGGCTATGGTAACTTGAACAGACCAAGCAGACTTGGGAAGTGAAGCCAGGCAGAGATCCCTCCTCATGGTGCTAAGTGTCAACCAAGCAGCAGGCAGCAATGTGGCACCCAATTATTACTTTAAAAAAAAACAAAAAACCACCACCAACACCCTGCAGTACATGGCATGGTAAAGGGTAACATAACCCCCAGCATTGGCCCTATGGACAGGACAGGCCAAACCATACCATGCCAGGCACCCCTCTCCCCCACCCTGCCTATTACTTACAGATCCAGCAGCACTGTAGCATGCAGCGTAGCCAAATTCACCAAAGAAAATGGCTGCAGCACAGACACTTTTAATTTGCCCTGCCAGCCAATTCAAAAGCTGACCAACTGACTTGGCCAGCCAATCACAACTTGTCATCTGGCTTACCATCACTCAACTGTCCCCTCCCATACCCCCCTCCTACCAAATATGGCACTAAGTTTCATTTCTAGAAGAAGCTTAACTGTCCACCAGCCCCCCACATGTGCAGAGGTTTCCGAAGTTTTCCAAACAGCAGCCTTGGTCCTTGGAACTTCAGAATTTGGCCTTTCAAAACCGAATACCTTAATATTTGGCAAATTCCAAAATTTTCTGAAGACTTTGTTTTAGCCTTAGCTAACATGTATTAGGAGAAACCATAAAAATGGATTACACATTTCTACATAGACAACTGCTATGATTGAGAGGGGAATGTTATAGGATTGCAAACAGGAGACACAACACATACAGGTAAGAGGTGGTCCAAACAAGACAAGACAACTATCCAGTGTCATGTTTTGTTCATATTATGCAACTTGTTTTTAATTTTCTTAGCTTGGACCAAATATGTAAGTTTTGCATTAGTATTCTGGTCAAATATACCTAAATCTCACTCTGGTCTCTTGTGCTGACAAGTTCCATAGTCAAAAGGTCATCAGGAGAAATACTAGTGTCTTTGGGTCATAAAACTTTCACTTGAGCATACATCCTATACGTCACGAAGGAACATAGGGCCACATATGCGTGAGACTGGCCTACAAGCCTAGTAAATATGTAAAGCTGGAGTTCAAACATGGATGTAATGTTGAGAACTGACAGCTCAGTTCATGTAATTATGTGCTGTTAACTGACAGTTGGGAAACTCCAGGAAGTGTAGAAAATTTAAAGAATGTGTATTGGGGGAGCCTAGCCAGACAGAAACTCATTTGCTTGCAAATGAAGCTTCTTGTTTACCTGGGTTGCCTACGCGAGAAAACACACGGGCTCCAAGGCGGGAAAGAGAAACAAAAGACTCGGAATTGTTATTTAAGCCAGGGCCATTAAGCCATTACCTCTTGGACAGAGCCATCTTGAGCAATCTCATCTGCATCCTGGATCCTGCCACCTAGCAAGGCTGGAAGGCATACACTGAGACCAGGACTTTGATTTCTAACCTGAAGAACCCGGAGCCTGGCCAACATCACCAAACTGGCTGTGTATGAACTGATTCTATGGACGTTTATAGGGTAAGATACTTATCTAGGAACTCAACCAGTATAGATTAAGAATGCGTTATATTTACCTTTGATTTCTAGCTACCACTCTGTATCAACTATCTTGTTTACGTAATCAATAAACTAACTTCTTATCTTTATGAAGAAGTGTCTGTGTCTAACATTGGAATGAACACAAGTGAGCAACAAGAGTTTTCAAGCTCTTGGGACCCCAGAGAGAAAGTGTCTGTAAACAAAAATTGGTCACCTACCTCGGTGAATTTGTTTCTGTTCCACTGTCAGTGCTCCGCACGGGTAGCTCTGCGTATGGCCGACAGGAGGCAGAAGAAGAAAAAACCTCATGCGCATGCGTGGAGCTGCCCCCGATTAGTCGATAACCAAGCTGAGGGCCGTCCTCTGATCCCTACAATCCTATGCACATTCGTTAGTATATGCCCTGCATCTTTCGGTGTTACGGACCTACTTAATTGTTGAACTTATTAACCAACTAAAAAACATTACTGAAACTAAACTGCAAACTGAACATCCCTACATGCTCACCCTGTCTATAATAATGCTGTGTGACAGGGAGGGCCGCAGCACTGACAGCGGAACAGAACAGAAACAAATTCACCGAAGTAGGTGACCAATTTTTGTTTCTCCTTCTGTCCCGTCACTGCTCCGCACGGGATGTACCCGAGCTCCACATTATGGGTGGCGGCAAACAGCCCTGGGAGCGTCCAGAACTGTCTGCAAGACCCTCCTGCCAAATGCCGCATCCGCGGACTTGTAGAAATCTAATTTACAATGCTTTACGAACGTATGCAAGGAGGACCAAGTTGCTGCCTTGCAAATTTCGTCATACGACACCCTAGCCTTAAAGGCATATGATGTGGCTGCACCTCTGACAGAGTGTGCCCAGATCTGCAAGGGCGGAACCTTATTCTTTGCCTTATAGGCTTCTATGATGGATTATTTAAGCCATTTTGATATTAAAGCCTTTGATGCCTTCCTGCTCCCGTAGCGAGGTCTGATATTAATAAAGAGGGCCAATGTCGACCTTAAGGTCTGGGTCCTTTTAAGGTAGATTCTCAAGGCCCTTCTGACATCCAGGGTATGCCATATTTTCTCCCTGGGATGCATAGGATTGGGACAGAATGATGGCAGGATTAGTTCCTGAGACCTATGGAAGGTTGAGTTCACCTTTGTGATGAAGGCCTCATCAACTCTAAGAGTAACCGTCTGGTCCCCAAATGAGCAATAATTGTCATCCATAGACAAGGCTCCCAACTCCGAGACCCTGCGGGCTGAAGTCACTGCCACTAAGACCACCACCTTAAGGGTCAACATGTATAACGACACATGGCGGAGCGGCTCGAACGGGGCTCTGGTAAGGGCATCTAGGACCAGGCTGAGGCTCCATGAGAGGCATCTATGAATTACTGGCGGGCATATGTTACGAGCTGCTCGCAGGAATTGTCTTATATGTTTATGGGGAAAAACTCTCTTATTAGAGGTTGCTTGTAATACAGAAGCAATAGCCGCTGACTGGCGAGCCAGTGTGCTTGGTCTTAGACCTTTCTCTAACCGTTCCTGGAGAAACTGAAGGATTAAGTGCACCCCTGCCTGAGAGGGGTCTAAGCTTCTTTCCCCTGCCCACCTGGCAAATGTCTTCCAGGTAGAGCTATAAGCTCATCTGGTGGCTGGGCGTCTAGCCTGTTGCAAGGTGGCTAGAACCGCCTCTGAGTAACCCTGAGCTCTTAGGGCTGCGCGCTCAAGAGCCACGCTGTCAGACTTAAGATGTGGAGATTGTCATAAAGGAAGGGGCCCTGTATCAGGAGATCCTGTCTTAGTGGTAGGTGCACTGGGCTGGCTTGACTCAGTTGGACTAGATCTGAGAACCAGAGTCTCCTTGGCCACCATGGTGCCACAAAGATAACTCGAGCCCTTTCCCCGATAAGTTTGGCTATTGACCTCGCTATGAGGGGAAAAGGGGGGAATGCATAGAGGAGACCTCCCGGCCAGTCCTGGTTGAGGGCAACCACTGCCTGGGCCTGTCTGTCTGTGGTCATTGCCATATATTCGGGAAGTTGAGTATTGTTTCTGCTCGCGAACAAGTCCGTCACTGGCTGTCCGAAGTGTTGTATTAGGGATTCGAATACGTCCGGGTGTAGCTGCCATTCGTGTGGCTCTAGGGTTTGACGACTCAGCCAGTCCGCTTGGAGGTTGTCCGTCCCTTTGATATATAGAGCCTTCAATGATTTTAGGTTGTTCTGTGCCCACGTGAAGAGTTTCATCGCTTTGCGTTGAAGTGCAAGGGCCCTGGACCCCCCTTGATGGTTGATGTATGCCTTTGCAGAGATGTTGTCCGTATAGACAAGAACATGTGCAGGGCCTATGATGTGGCTCAGCTGTTGAAGGGCCAAACGGACCGCTCTGAGTTCCAGCACATTGATGTTCTGACTGAGATCCGACTGGGACCATAGTCCCTGTACTGATGTGGATCCCATCTGAGCTCCCCATCCCGTCAGACTGGCGTCCATGGTGATGGTCACACAATTTGGTTCGGATAGCGACACTCCCGTTTTGAAGGTTTCTGGGTCTGACCACCAAGACACTGATTTCATGAATCCTAGTAGAATGTTGACCCAATGATTGAGACCTCTAGTAAGCTCTAATTGCATAGGCCTCAGCAGCTGTTGCAAGGGGCGAAGATGGAATTGCGCCCATTGTACCTGTTTTGTGCAGGAAACCAATAGACCCAATAGTTGGGCTAGGTACTTTAGTCTTGCTCGTTTGTTCCTGAGGTTCTGCAACATGGATCTGATGCGTTGTTGCCTGGCTGCCGGGATGTATACGTTGCCTGAGGAAGTATCTATTAGAACCCCCAGGGCTGCGCTCCGCGTATGCTATGGTGTTGTGTAAATCCGTCTGGAGTTTTTCTTGCGAGCTCGCTTGTAGCAGCAGGTCGTCGAGGTACAGTAAAGATGGATCCCGTCCTTCCTGAGGTTCGCTACTAATGGTACTAGGATCTTGGTGAAGGTCCTCGGGGCAGACGACAGGCCGAATGGGAGTGCTTGGAATTGGTAATGTTCTCCCTGGTAACAAAAACAGAGATATAACCGGTGTGTTTCGCATATTGGAACTTGTAGATATGCATCCCTGAGGTCTAGGGATGCCAGCCAATCCTGGTTTCTGATGGCCTAACAGATGGATGAAATTGTTTCCATCTTGATGCGATGGTATCGGACCGCCTTGTTCAGTCTCTTGAGATCCAATACCGCTCTCCAGCCTCCTGACTTCTTGGGAACAAGGAATAGGATTGAATAAAGGCCCAACTTCCTTTGATCTGTGGGTACTGGTTCTATGGCTCTGATTGTCATGAGCCTCTGAATTTCCCCCAGCATCGCCGAGTGTTTGTGTTGGCTCGCTGATCTTGGGGACATAATGAAGCCCTGAGCGGGGGAACCTTTTAGTTCAATATGGTAACCGTTCCTGACGCAGTCCAGAACCCAGGCGTTGGAGACTGACTGCTCCCAGGCTGCTAAGAAAGGCTGCAGCCTGCCTCCTACTTCCAGTGGCCCTGGATAGTCATGCCTCCATTTTTCTCTGGGGTTGGAAAAAGACTTTCTGTCTTTGCTGTCTGAAGCCTTGACCCCTACCTCCCCTTCTGGGGTTAAATCGATTAGACTGGTCGAATCTGGATTGGCCCTGTTTCCTGAAGATGCCATAGCTGGGCCCAGATGCTCCCCTGGATCTATATGCCGGAGCACGAAAAAGATGCTTTTTAACCCCCATCTGCTGTAGGGTCTTTTGCTTTGTTTTATCGTTTGCGTCTGGCCAAGAGAGTCTAGACAGATACCAAACAATTTTAATCCCTTATAGGGAGCTGCAGTGAGGAGGTTCTTCGCGGTTGAGTCCCCCTGCCAAGAACGAAGCCATAGCTTGCGTCTTGCTGCGACTGAGGATCCCACCGATCTAGCCGCCCATAGCATCGAATCCGTGGTGGAATCTGCCAGGAAGGCGGTAGCTAAGTTGATTCTGGCTGCAAGTACCTGTGCCCTGTTATCAGATATATGGGCGCTCTGGGCCTCTTGGGTCCAGGGCAGCAACGCTCTAGCCACGTTAAATGATATCACGCTAATTCTCATGGATGCGGCTGAGTAGTCTAGACCCCTTCTCAGGGATGACTCTATCCCTCTGTCTGTGGCATCCTTGGGGAAGCAGTCCCCTTCTGTGGGGAATACTGTTTGCTTTGCCAAAGACACCGCAGCTGCATCTATCTTGTTTTTTTTTTTAACAAAGGCTCCTTCTTGCGAGAGCAAGTATAGGGAGGCCTGGGTTTTGTTCATTCTTTGGTTCTTTTCTGGTTGTTTCCATTCCCCCAATATCAGTTTCTCAAATGCTTTATCTAAAGGTACCCCCATTTCCTTGCCGTGATACAATGGAAGGTACTCTCGCTCTTCCTCCTCCTGAGAGTCGGAAGAGGCCTCTTTTAGGGGCTTCTCTATTAGTTTCAGGGTCTTAGTAACCTGAGACATGAATTCACTCCTGCATGACAGTGGAAACTGCCTCTCTCTGTCTCTGGGATCCTGCACTTCCTGAGGAAGTGCGTCCTCTAAGTCCTCCCACTCCTGCCCTGAATCGGGTTCCGAATCTGAGGCTAATTCTGTGTGCGAAGACTCTCTAGGTCTCTTTGATTGCGATTCCCCCCCACTCTCCTCAGCCGAGTGGTGAGGGGATCTAAGCAGTCTAACCATGGCGGCCCCTGGTGGCCTTTTGGTTTTCTTTGCCTTAGTCGGGGCGTTTCCCGCCTTTGGCTCTGCGGCAGGGGAAGGGACAGGGTTGCCGTCTCCCTTGCCCTGCAGTTCCCATAGCGGTCCAGGGATTGCTAGATCCGTGCCATGGCTATGGTGAGGGAAGCTATGTCTGCGGGGGATCCCCCTGAGCTGGGGCTGACTGCCCTGTTGCACCCTCAGCTACTGCTTCCATTGCCCTTTGAGGGACGCACGAGAGTGGGAGGAGGAGAGAAGAGGTGCAGGGTGCAGTGCTGCTGGAGACTGCCGCTTGTCTCTCTGGGCTGGCGGGCAAGGCTGTAGGCTGCCGGGGACATTAGAGGGGAAGTGAGGGGAGACAAGGGGTAAGGGTTGTAGCGCTGCTGGAAGCCACCTCTCTGTTTCTCTGGGCCGGCGGGGTAGGAGCGTGGCCCTTCAGGGCTTTATTCACTGTTACTGTTGAGGGCTGCCGGGCATGTTGCGCGGCGCCTGATCCGGTTATTAGATGGTGGAGGGGATCAACTCCGGTCCTTCAGGTTCCCCGGTTCCCAGGCACTTTGCGTGGCAACCCTGTGGAATGCGCCTCCACCGCTCCAAACTCCCTGGTTCCCGGGCACTTTGCACTGCTACCTTGGGGAGAGGCAGGGGGTGGTGGTGGATGTTAAAGTCCCCTGACCCCGCTTGTGCTGCAGCCCTGGGTCCCGTTCGGGCGCGCACCAAGCCTGATTGTCGTCTTCTTGTTGTTTTATTTTTCTTTTAATCGTTGTCTTCTTCTTCTTTAAATAGTTTTCTTGAACGGCGAAGCCGCTGACATGTCCTATCAGCCGAAGGCAGAAGATACGACTGATCGGGGGCAGCTCCATGCATGCGCATGAGGTTTTTTCTTCTTCTGCCTCCTGTCGGCCATATGCAGAGCTACCCGCGCGGAGCAATGACAGGGGGCAGAAGGAGAAACGGGAAGGATCGGGCCCTTGGGTGACAAGGGGGTTGTCCCTGCTGCAGGCTTGAATCAGCTAGAGAGAAAAAACTGATTCAAGTGGGCTGTAAGCGAGGGAAACAGAGTCACTCAAACCTGGTAAAGTGGGGGTGCGGACCTCCAATCTGTGACAGTGGCGCCCCAACGAGAAGGGTTATGCTCAGTTGTGTACTAATGTGTAGAAAGTAGAGGGGAATCCTCTGAGGGGAGTAAATCCCATCTGCAGAGAGTGAGTTGCCAGTGACCGTCTGCAACTCAACTCAGAGAAAATAAGCAGATCTTGGAACAGAGTGGCAGTTTGTTATTTTAGTTTTCCGTGACACTATGCCCTCCTTATAGTGCCACCATGTGGTACTTCATCTCTGTTTCATCACACAATTTCGTTTTAAACAAGGAAATCTCTGCTATCCACATCCCACTTTCCTTGATTTTCTATGGCAGCCATACAATTATGATACATGGATATAGGAATGTTCTTACTTATTTCACCAATACAAAATAAAGGGAAGATCATACATCTGGAAGCTCAGAAAGCATGACTGGACATCCTAAGGGTGCTGAAGAGGTTATATGTTAAGCACACTGACCTGATTTGATTTTTCCACTGTGCTACTGGGGACTTCAGTGGTGTCCTTCACAAAAAAGTTGTCTATGATGTACCTCTCTGCACATTCCTGGCCACAAATTGGACAACGGATAACACCAACTGGAGAGAAAAATAAAAGAACAAGGTAATTAATAGACGTTTACATCTTAAAACTAGTTTATCCTACAATTTTTAATTTTAAAAAAAAATGTACTTTTATCTTAGAACTTTTTCACTTAAATCCTCTGCCTAAAAATAGAATTCAATTGACAATAGAATCAATTTCTGGCTCAGCAAAAGAATTAGGCCTTTTCAGATAGCCTGTGATACAGACAGATTAGTTCTCAAATGTAATCATCACACTGAATAATCTGACTTGACATTTTTATGCATACAATGGTAGATATGCCAAGCTCCCAATTCAGGCTCATTATTTCCAGCACAATAGCAAGACAAACAGCACATGCATCCCAAGGACATATCTATACTGCTTCACTAACTGCATACATTGTATATAACTGGACAAATCTGCAAATATATTTTCAGAAATAGCTTGTACAAATTAATTCTATAAGTATGGTAGCAATGTTAAAAATCTGAATCAGTAGAAGAATCAGAATGTTCTCTGGGCAGGTGGACGTAAGCAATTACTTCCAGGTTCTTTTCATAGAAAGGATTAGTGATCCTCCTTCGCAAGGAGAACAGCATCAGAACCTAATTATTAGGAAGGAGAATTTGCAGACCCTTGAGGATGGGAAGACTAACCATTACACCCAAGGAAGGAGGAGAAGGGGAGTAGGCAACTCCTTTCTAAGAGGGACAGATGCAGCCATCTGCTGCCTGGACCTAGCATTCCGAGAGGTGTGCTGCCTGCCTGGAGCCTGAATCCAAGACTTGCGAAAAAAAGAATGGCAAAGCTTATCGGACCCTCTGACCACTTTCCCTTCTTGTTCATCCTCAAAAGCACCAATTATACTGCTACGAAGCTCAGGGAAAGCAGGTGAAGGGGTTAGAGGTGCAGGTGGTGTTATCTTGAGTAGTTTCTGTTGAGGGCAAAGGTCATCAAGCCAGGGATAGGCACACATTAGGTTGTGCAGGTGGTATCGAGGGGGCTTTGGCTTCTTTGACCTTGTATTCCATGAGGAAGGACTGCTGGGAAGAGATGGGACCCATCTTACAAAGGTTGGGAAGAACATCTGTAGCTGTAGTCATCCTACATCCAAGAAGGGAATTGGAGTAGATGACCCTTGAGTTCCCTTCCCTTCCAACTCTATGATCTTCAGGCATCAGCTTGCTAGCCTGGTGAAGAGGGCTTTAAAGTAGGCTCTAAAGGGAATATAGCAACATAAAACTAAACGTAAATTTCTTGTAGATATAAAAAACCTTACGTTAACAAATGTTCAAGGAAGGCTCATTTGTAAACAAAATTTACCTTAAAAACAAAAACAGGAAGAAAATTATTTGACATTCACTATAATAAAACCTAACTTTCCAAAAGCCATTGAAATTAATTATACTTCATTTCCTACTTTATTCCAGTGACTATTTATTTTCCCATTCATTAGTTCACTTTACAGTTCTAATTAACATTACTTCTCTACATTGATCCAATACTTGAGTCTTCCAATTATTACTTATTCTTTCTATTATTGCTTACACTTAAAATTACACTTTCTATAAATTCTTCCTAAAATTGCTTACTCATCATATTACTTAATAATTTGAACTCACCACCTCAGCATAACATTACAACACTGCCTTAAACTCTCATCTTTTCAAGCAAATGAAAGTTATTACATAAATGTATAATCTTCTAATATGTACTTGAAAAGACAGAGTTTAAGGCAGTGTTGTAATGTTACGTTGAGGTGGTGAGTTCAAATTATTAAGTATATAATGAATGACGAATAACTAATGATGGGAATAAAGTCATTTTATGCAGGATTTATAGAAAAGTGTAATTTTAAGTGTAAATGTAAGCAATAATAGAAAGAATAAGTAAATAATAGGAAGACTAAGTAAGTATTTATTGGATCAATGCAGAGAAGTAATGTTAGTTAGAACCGTAAAGCGAACTAATGAATGGGAAAATAAATAGTCATTGGAATGAAGTAGGGACTGAAGTATAATTTCCATGCTTTTGGGAGTACAAGTTTTATTATAGTGAATGTTGAATAATTTTCTTTGGGTTTTTTTAAGGTGAGTTTTGTTTACAAATGAGAGCCTACCTATAAAAAAAATTTTTAACATACTTTTTTTATATTAAAGAAATGTTCAAGCTTTTGGAGATGCGAGAAATAGAATGCAAATTTTTAACATATAGTAGTATCCCATCTCCACCGCAGATGGTAGTCTGCACCTGAAACTAGAGAATCTGTGCCACTTAGAGACGATGATGCTGGTGTCCGCCTGGCTGAGGAGAAAACTCGCCTCTGAAGCCTGACTACCCACAAAGAGGAAGGGCTGAGATATGTGAAGTTGTATTACAATAGCAAAACTACTTGCTGTCCCTCTTTTTGACACCTCTGAAAGGATAGGTCTAGCCTCTGCAGACATTCAAAAATTGAATTCCCAGTGACAATTTGTAGCAGGCAATTGGAGGCGGCAAATTGGTGGCAGGCTGCTCTCCTCGGGGTATCTCATGTCTCTGTACTGTCTCCTCTCCCCCGTTTACAGCCCCCCGTCTCCCGCACACCATCATCCGCCTCCCCCAAACTGGACCTTCTAGGTCCCGACGTTAAACTGCCCACAATCCTCCTGAATCCTGCGTTGCTGGTAGGGGCGTGCATGTCGTTTTCATTATAACAACGATAACCAAAACAAAAATTGTCATTTTCATTATTGTTATTGCAACAACAAAAATGACAAATCATAATAATGAAAATAGAAATGAAAATGCCTTTTTGTTTTTGAAATAAAGGGAAAAAAACCAAAACAAGTATTCCTGGCTATATCTTTTTTTATTCTTATTCAATTCTTATGGAACTTGGTGAGATTGTACCCACAATGGAGGGCACTATGTGTACCAATTTTCAAAAAGGTTAGATAAAGAAAACCGATTTAGAAGCAATTGAATGTTGTAATTTTAAGAAAAGCTCCATACACGTTCATGGCTACAACTTCTTTATCTTCCATCCAATTTGCATGAAACCTGTACATATTATGTCCCTCCACAAACTTAACACCCCTGCCACTTTTCAGAAAGATTGGATAAAGGGTCCTGATGGTATAAAGACATTAACTTGAAAATACATTTCCAGCTATAACATTTTTATATTCCATCCTGTTTACAAGACATTTGGCAGGAATGTATCACATACAGTCCCTGTCAACTCCGCCAAACTACAGGACAATGGGATAAAGGGACCCAATTATATAAGCAATTGAAGTTGTCACCTTGAAAACCATTATTCAGATAAATAGCAGCACATGCAGTGCCAGTCAGAGGCAGGCACCTGGCATGGAAGGGGGAGGGAGGCTGTAGGAGGGAGGATGTGGAGCAACCCCAAACACTAGCAGACACGTTCACTGGCCAATTACTACATGCTTCCAGCTTTACAGAACCAATCAATAGTAGCTTCGAGGCGGGCATAGGGGGCAGCCCTCAGGTGCGCATAGAAGGGACATAACTGGGACTTTGGGGATAGCATCCCAGCAATCAGGAGACATGGTTTACACATCCAGGCTGGCCAATTATAATCACAATCACATCCTGCAGCACTGTGACATTAGAGGACATAAGAGAATTTCCATTAGCTCTTTCCTAAACAGATGCTTCCAACTTCCCAGTAACAAGTGGGGAGAGAGATGTTGGGATGGGTCACAGCACAGAATGAGGATATTTGGTTGACATTTCTCCTGGCCAACTGGCATCACAAACCGATCTTATACCGGAGTGACACTAAGAATCCCTGGCATAGGCTCCTTCTCTGCATATGCTGTGCAGGCATATAAAATTGGAACCCTTTATCACATCTTTCTGATATTTGGCAGAGATGATCGTGAAAGTGTGATATACAGCCCTTCAAAATGTCATGTACACTGGGTGGACTACGAAGATGTTACAGTCAGACATATATTTAATAAGCTAATTGCTTAAACCACCAGGACTCTTCATCTAATCTTTCTGAAAGTTGGCAGAGAGTAAGTATGGGAAGGGGTATAAAGTTTCATTTATTATTATTATTATTATTATTAACAAACATTTATATAGCGCCAGCAGTGTACCTGGCACTTTACAAAGTAATAAAATAGACACGGTCCCTGCCCCTAGGGCTTACAATCTGAGAGACAGGAGCTGGGGGAGAGACTTAGGAAGGGGAACAGAGGGAGAGACAAGGGGTCTAACATTCATGAAGATGCGAGGTCTCAAGTGCACGTACTTGGCTTAGTTACGATGAGAATGACAGCAGGCAGGTCCATGTTGCAAGGATAAGGGTAAACCGATCGTAGGTATAGGAATAGTGGCTCAGCAGGATAAAGAGTCAGACAGAGCAGAGCGAAAGAGGTGAGTTTTAAGGAGAGATTTGAAGGTATGAAGGGAGGGGGCAAGGCGGATGTGGACAGGGAGGGAGTTCCAGGCATGGGGGGCAGCAAGTGAGAAGGGACGAAGGCGCTTAGGGGAGCAGGGAAGGCGTGGAAGGGTGAGAGAAGGGACAGAGGAGGAGCGAAGTGCACGGGCTGGAGTATGGAGGGCGATAAGTGCAGAGAGGTAGGGGGGAGCAAGGTTGTGAAGAGCTTTATAGGTGAAGACTAGGAGCTTGTGCAGGATTCGTTCAGGAAGGGGAAGCCAGTGAAGCGAAGAGAGGAGGGGCTGCACATGGTCGAAGCGACTGGCGAGGTAGATGACCCTGGCAGCAGAGTTTTGGACAGAGATGAGGGGAGAAAGGTGAGACCGGGGAAGGCCAGTGAGAAGGAGGTTACAGTAATCGAGGCGAGAGATGACCAGAGCATGAACAAGAGTTTTGGCAGACGAGACAGAGAGAAAAGGGCGAATCTTAGCAATGTTATGGAGGGAGAAGCGACAGGATTTAGCAACAGAGTCAATGTAGGGTTTAAAAGAAAGGGGTGAGTCAAAGATGAAGCCTAGGCTACGGGCTTGGGGGACAGGCAGGATGGTGACTCCATCAATAGTTATTGACAGTGAGGAAGGAGAGGAAGGATGAGGGGGGAAGATAAGGAGTTCAGTTTTAGCCATGTTGAGTTTGAGTTGACGTTGAGACATCCAGGTAGAGATGTCAGAGAGACAGTTGATGAGACGAGCTTGAACAGAGGGAGAGAGAGAGGGAGTAGAGAGATAGAGTTGAGTGTCATCAGCATAGAGGTGGTATTGGAAGCCATGGGAGGCAATGAGTTTGCCTAAGGATGAGGTATAGATCGAGAAGAGGAGAGGGCCAAGAACAGAGCCTTGAGGAACACCAACTGAGAGGGGGAAGGAGGAGGAGGCGGAGTTGGAGAGAGACACATTAAAGGAGCGGTCAGAGAGGTAGGAGGAGAACCAGTTATGGACAGAGCCACAAAAGCCAAGGGAGTGAAGGGAATCCAGCAAGAGTGAGTGGTCAACAGTATCGAAGGCAGCAGAGAGATCAAGGAGGACAAGAATGGAATAGAGACGTTTAGATTTAGCCACCAGAAGATCGTTGGTGATCTTAGCGAGAGCAGTTTCAGTAGAATGAAGGGGGCGGAAGCCAGATTGGAGGGGGTCAAGGGAGGAGTTGGAGGATAGGAAGTCAAGGCAGCGGGAGTAGACAACACGTTCAAGCAGCTTGGAAGCAAAAGGAAGGAGTGAGACAGGACGATAGCTAGAAGGGTCAGAGGGGTCAAGAGTGGACTTTTTGAGAATAGGAGAGACTGTGGCATGTTTGAAGGCAGAAGGGAAAGAGCCAGTAGAGAGGGAGAGGTTGATGATGTGCAGGAAGGAAGGGGCGACAGTGGGAGTAATGGAGGTGAGGAGGCGGGAAGGAATGGGATCAAGGGGGCAAGTGGAAGGGTTGGAGGAGGAGAGCAGAGAGGAGATTTCCTTAAGGGAGGCAGGGGAGAAGGAGGACATGAGAGAAGGAGGGGGAGGAGGGAGAGGGGTGGGAGTGGGAAGAGAGGAGTGGGAAGCGATGTCGAGGCGGATCTTGTCTATCTTGGAGGTGAAGAAGGAGGCAAGATCCTGAGCAGAAAGGGAAGAAGGAGGGGGAGGACAGGGAGGCTTGAGGAGGGAGTCAAAGGTAGAGAACAGGCGGCGAGGGTCCCGAGAACAGGACTCAATGCGGGAGGCATAGTAGTGTTGTCTAGCAAGGGAGATAGCAGAAGTAAGGGTGGAGAGACAGAATTTGAAGTGAAGGAAGTCAGCGTGAGAATGGGATTTGCGCCAGAGTCGTTCAGCAGCACGAGTGCAAGAACGGAGGTGGCGGATACTAGGGGTGAGCCAAGGACGGGGGTTGTGGGAGAAGGCAGGGCGGGAAGAGAGAGGGGCATGGGAGTCAAGTGTGGAGGAGAGAGAGGCGTTGAGAGCAGAGACAGCGGAGTCAGGGGAGGAGGAAGAGAAGACTGTAGGAAGAAGGGGAGAGAGAGAGGAGGCAAAGTCCAGGGGATCAATAGCTTGAAGGTCACGGAAGGGGCGTAGAGAAGGGGAAGAGGAGGGGGGACAGTGGGAAATGTTGAAAGAGGCAAGGAAGTGGAATTTCATCTACATTAAATGTGAGGCAAAGAAGTTACAGCTAAAAATGTATACGACAATATTTGCAAAATAATTCAACTGCTTATAAAATTGGATTCCTTTCAATCTTTTTGGAATTTAGTACCCTTGATGCCTTCCATTGGAGGTACACTCCCTCAATGTTGCAGCCAAATATAATGAAAAACAAAAAGGTTACAGCTAAAAATGTGTTCCCATTGAAATCAATGGAAAACAAAAATGAAAATTTTATATTTATAAAAACAAAAATGACAGATTTAAACAACAAAAAATGACATGGGCCCCTGGTTCATACCTCTAGTTGCTGGAGGTGTGCAGGGAGAGGGAAGCCATGGAAGAGAGTCTCAAGCGTGGGTTGGCCATGCAGGACCCTATTGTCTTTTCTCCCTGCACTGGAATTGGGGGTGGAAGGGAGATTTGGAAGCTCGAATCCAAGCACCCACTACAGGTCTGGGCTAGGAATGCAGGGTGACTGATGTGCAGAAGTGGTAGGGGGTGTCTTACACAATTGGCTGTCTGCACCCTGCAGACTAGAAGCAGTACTAACTAGGGAAGCTAGATACAATTCCTCCAGAATAGGAGTCAAAGGAGAACTCAAATGTATTGGCATAACTGGCTTACTCTTTGCTTTAAAGGGCTACATAGGTCAGGCTATTGCAGCTTCTGGGTTGAATGGAAAAGTGGGATATCTGCTATTTCTCCCCTACTGTTTCTATCCCAGTTTGCAACCTTTGCCACTAAGGAGCAATCCAGATTGATGAACCCACTTAGAATGACGAGTGAGGTGTCATTTGAAAGAGAGGGCCGCTCTGAACAAAATGACACCATTCCCACCACACTTCTACCAGTATAACCGGAGTTATTAATAAAAAAGACTCAATGTGGGGTGGGGGGCTTTGGAGCAAATTTAACCACTTAGAATGGTGAGCGAGATGTCATTCGAAAGAGGGGGTTCATACAGTGAGAGCAAGCACAGAAGCATTCTCAGTTGTTGCCCCAGTATTACTAAACTCCCTTCTCCTGGAGGTTCACATCAAAGCCTGACCATTTTCCAGAAAAAATGCTAGACCTTTCTTTTTGGCCTAGCATTTGGCAGGCAGCGAGGAGTTAGGGGCTTCTATGGGATTTTCATATATTTTTATGAGGGTTTGAATTTTTACCTTGTAATCATGGGGTGGGGGGATTTTTAATGTATTTGTAAACCATCCAAAGTCCTTCAAAGAGAAGGGGGGTATAGAAATCTAAACAAGTACATTTTCCCATTGTTCTCATTTCCTTCTTATTGTTTGTCATATTTAAGTTCATTGGGGCAGTGATCTGTCTATAAGTGTGTGTGTGTTGTCAGACTATTGTACACTCTGCAAGATACAGAGCATACCTACTTCATTTTGGGAAATTACCGGCTTACAAGGAGTTAATTCCTAAAATAAAAAAACCCTAACTGTTCCTTTTACGCACATATTAGAAGTTCGGATTATAAAACTAGTTTAAAATTTAAAACAAGTCATATATATAAATTGAAATATCAAATTGATATTCATGGTCAAATCTTCATTATTCCATCATCCTGCATAAACGGACAGAGTTAAGGTGGTGTATTTTTTGTTGCAACGCCATGAGTTGGTGACTGATTAATTAATTACATATGGTATAGTAATTTTGATGTACGGTACAGAATTTAGAAAAGTTTTATTAATTTCCATGTTTTTGGCATTTAAAATTTGTTAAACAGTTAACTTTTTTTAAAATCAATTTCTTTTGGAATTTATGTTTTGTCTATAGATATTTAGAAGAAATGATCCTGCCTGTAACATTTTTTTGAAGCCATTAGGTTTTTTGTTTTAGGAAATTTCCTAGCTTGGGGGTGGGAGAGCTGGCTTGGCACACTGGCTTGGGGACCTGTACACCAGTTTCACTACCAGGGAAAACCCCCAGAGTAGCGGCGCACAGTCAAAGCTCCTTTGCACAGCAGTGCTAGCAAGGTGGAGAGGCAAGGAGCTTTCCCTCTTCTCACTTGGCTAGCACCGCTGTGCAAAGGGAACCATATGTATAAAGAGAGGAATTCCCCTCCTCCCCCAGCACACACTCACTCTCCCCACACACCCTCATTTTCCCCCTCCGCGTGCACACACTCCCCCCCCTTCCCCTCTACACTCACTAACTCCCCAGTCCCCAAATGAGCGTGCACTCCCGCCCCCCCTAATCACCACAAGAATTACCGTGCTATCACCACCACCACAAGTCATACTCAACCGTCACCGTCCCCCTGTCCGCTTGCCTGCTGCTGCAAGTGCTGCTGCAGTGTGGCTGTTAAAGGCCCCGTGCTGCAGGGATCGGACAGCATGGTGTAGGCTGTAGCCTGCGGTGCACTGGTGGTAGGGGTGGTAGTTCCTCCTTCACTTCCCTGTCCTCCTCCCCTGTGGTGTGGCTGTTTAAAGGCCCTGTGCCACTGCCATGTTTCCCATCAGGGATTCGGCAGTGCGGGATAGGGTCCAGCGGTGAACCAGCGTTGACCAAACAGCAAAGAAAGCAGGGGACGGGGGGTGGCGGCAGTAGTTCCTCCTCCCTCTATACATCCCTTCACTGCTGCCACAGCTCAGCAGCTGGATCACTCCCCTTCCCTGAGTCTGGCAGCCAGCTCTGTAGGTTCCCTAACATGATGATTGGAGAAAGAAGTGGAAGAGAAGGTAGATCATTTAAGTTGCATGATTCCACATGGCTACTGCAAATGTGCAAATAACTAATTTTTAAAATATTACCACCACCATCAGCCCACAACATTCCTCAACATCTCAGGCTACATGCCTGCAAATATTTGTGGCCCAACTCACAAAGGTGAGAAAGATATTGATCACAACACATCTGTGGGACGTCTGAAAATATACCACTACCAGTTAACTTTTGATTACCATAATGGATCTGCTCCAAATTTTGCATACATGACCCTCCCACCAAACAGAACGCACAATTTTTCAAAAAGAAAGCTTAAGCTGTCTCTTCAAAAGAAGGGCTTTTCTATTTGGCATTTATAATGGAAAGTGGTCCTGCCTTTAACTTTCTAGTCACAATTACGGCTAGAAAATCAAAGTAACACACTTATTTTACTTGCTTTTATTAGTCTCACTAAAGTAACCATGCCCAACTGAAAGTATGGAGAAGGAAACAATTACAATTGATGTGGGAATGATAGCAAGTATCTCACACCTTCAGTGTGAAGAGCCTTGCTTCTAACCTTTGCCACATAGAACACATCCGTATAATTTAATGGGGACCTTTCCATAGGGTCAAAGTTAAGATCATGTGCATGTACCACTGCATTTCCTGGATTACTGTTTGTATGTTTTTCATTTTTTGTATTTCCTGCTTCCCAAATACTTCAGTTTTTGTCTGCAAGCTTCTTAGAAGGTTGCAAGGCATGGCTAAATAAAATTAGTTTGTATTTTGTTAGTGAGAGTTTTGCTCAGAAACACTGAATAAAAATGTTCCTAAAACTGAGGGAAGTGGCTGAATCAGTTGCCAGGCACATGAATGAATAAAGGAAAGAGAAGGATGGAAAGACAGAAAGAAAGAGAAGGATGGAAAGACGGAAAGAAAGGAGCTGGAGAGAAAAAGGATGAAAGAACAACAAAAAAGTAGAGCTAAAAATTGACAAATTAAATATAAAACTATAGTAAAGCAGGCCATAAGGGAATTTGTTTTTTAGGTGATGAATCTGAAGAACAGTCACAAATTAGCATGGCAACAAAACAGATTTTAGCGCAGATTTGTAAGTTGGATTGAATAAGTCAATAAGACTAGATGGTATCCCCCTCGCCCTGCAAAGTCCTAAAGAACTCAAATATGCCAGCTGTCAACAATATGTAACCTATCTCTAATGTCAGCCTTTGTACTCAAGCATTGGAAGTAGCAAATGCAACAACTTCTAAAAGTTTCCAGAAGTGACTCTGGAAAATATACACTTATTTCCAGTGGTGACTCTGGAAGCTACAGACAGGTGAGCTTGATATCTTTACCAAGTTAGTAATAAATGTTACTTATCAGTAACTTTGTTCTTTGAGACAGCTCCATGTGTTCTCACTCATAGGATTACATCATAGCTCTAAGGCAATTCGGAAGAGCTCATCTCTTTAAAAGCAGATCCAACTAGCTTTCACAGATTTTTCTGGAAGCTGAGGCTTTCACTCCTCCCTCTCTCCACCACCAGGGGGACCCTACGAGACCTGGGGGTACAAGAGGGAGAAGTGGAGTCATACCCTCCCAGTTACTTCCAACTCTGCTGGAATTACTCCAACCAACTGAGGGGAAGGTGGGTGGCTAGTGTAAATACACCGAGCCATCTTGAAGAACAAAGTTACTGGTAAGTAACCTTTATTTCTTCAACTGGCTTCTTCAAATGGCTCCGACATATCCTGCATATAGAATGGAAGTTAGTTGTGGTCTCCCTCATGGGAGAATGAGAGCAGTCCCACGATTACTAGGAGGAGGGGGCTGGATTCATGAGAGGACGGAAGAGGGAACTGCCCTGTACACTGCTGTTTCTCTCCTAGCAGCCATATCCAGATCGTAATATTTGATGACTGTCTCAGCAGAAGTGCATGTAGCTGCCCTGCATATAGGATGGAAGTTAGCTGTAGATGCGGCCATTGCCCTAGTGGAGTGGCTCTCAGACCATCAGGTGGTTGTCTATTTGACAGTTAGCAAGACATTCGTAGAGACTTTAGGAAAACAGTTTTTCTCCCAAGATTCTTCTGCCAAAAGGAGACAATAGAAAGTCCAACTTTCTAAATGTCTTCAATCTCTTCCACATGAAAGGCTAGTGCTTTGTGGAGATCATCTAACAAGTGAAAAGTACACGTGAGATCTGAGGAGTGTGGCCTTGGAAAGAAGACTGGTAGCGAGAGGTTTTGGTTCAGGTGGAAGGGCGATACTACCTTTGGCAAAAAGGCTGGGTCAATCTGCAAGTCCACCGTGTCCCTATGGAAAGTTAAGAATGGGAGAGAAGCTTGGAGAGCATCATGCTAGCTTACCCTTCTAGTGGATGCGATGGCCACTAAAAATAAGACCTTCATGGTGAGATAATTAACTGGCACTGTGGCCAGGGGTTCAAATGGGCTTTAAGTGGGCCAGTAAAAAGAGACAAGTCCCATGGTTCCATAGGCTGAGAAAAAGGCCGGTAAAGGTTATTGAGGCCCTTGTAGAAGTCTTAACAGTGGGGTTAGAAAATGGGGATCATCATTGCTGACAGCGCTGCAATGTGCACCTTTAATAGATGAAACCAAGAAGTTGTTCTCTTTAAAATGCACTAGGCATGCAAGAATGGTAGCCAATGAGAACCTCTGATTGCCATAGCCATTAGTCTCACACCAGCTGGTGAACCACCTCCACTTCGCAGTGTATGCTGTTCTGGTGGATTCTCTCCTGGTATTCAGCAAGATGTGCTGGACCTGTGATGAGTAGTGGTGGTCATGCATCACTGGTTGATAACCAGGCTGGGAGATGTAGAGAACAAAGATCCTGGTGGAGGACTCTTCTGGCCTGTTGCGAGAGGAGGTCCTTCCTCAATGGCAGCATCCACCTGTCTGTTGCCAGGTCTATTAAGATTGGATACCATGTTTGTCTGGGCTAGTCTGGTACTATCAGTATGATGGGAGCTTCCTCCCTGCATGCCTTTAGGATGGTCCTGGATATCAGTGGGAATGGGGCAAATGTGTAGAGAGTAGCCCTTTCCCCCAGTTGATCACAAAAACGTCTGATAACTAGACAGGCACCATCCTTCCCCTGCTGCAGAATTTTGTGGTACGCAGCATCAGCAAAGAGGTTTATGTATAGCTGGCCCCATCTGTGGAATATTTTCTGGACATTATCAGCAGCTAGTGACTATTTATGGTGCTACCTTGGAGATCAGCCCAACTGGCCAGATAGATTGTTGTCCAGATAATGAATAGTCATTGCTGTGACCTTGTTGCGTATAGACCACTGCCAAATGGTCTCTGCTTTAGTGGACAATTGCAGTGACCTTGTCCCGCCCTGCCTGTTTAGGTAGTACGTTGTGTTCATGCTGTCCATTGTTATTTGAATAGCACGTCCCCCCAGTGTGGTGGCGAAGGCAATGAAGGCATACCCGATGGTCCATAGCTCTAGAATGTTTACATATAATTGTTGCTCGTCTGCACCATAATCCCTGTGCTGTTAAGGATAGGCAGTGTGCTCCCCCAACCGTCCGGGGGGAGCCACAGTGATCAACCGTCCAGGGGTCAGAGCCACAGTGATCACTGGCTCCAGCATGTGGGATGCCATGCCTTTCAGGATATTCCTGGAGTATAAGCATCTACGAAGTGTTCCGATGACATGATCAGGAAGTGTGATATTCTTGTAATGCCTGTGCATCTGGGGACTGTATTGTGAGCTGACCCAGTGCTGCAACGGGCATATATGTAATCATACGTATGGCATGACCACTCTGGCTGAGACAAAGGGTCCTAACAGTTGCAGGAAGAATCTTCTCATTTGTGGATTGTGCGGTCAATTCCTTTATTGTGAGTGTCATTATATCGAACCTTTCAATTGGTAGAAATGCTTTGGTTGTAGTAGTATCACACCTATGAAGACCAAGATCTGTACTGACGTACGGTGGGATTTTTTTTTTTTTTTTTTTTTTTGCAATTGACTCATAGCCCCAAGTGTTTAAATAGGTCTATCGTTCTTTGGATGTAGGCCTTGAGATCTTCACATGACTGTGCTGTGAGCAGAGATGTCAAGCCCCCCCCCAAAAAATGGAAACATTTGGTGAAAAAACGGTTTTTAAATTTTTTCCGAGGCCTTTTTTAATTTTTTTCTGAAAAATTGAAAAAATTGAAACTATTTGGAAAAAATAAAAAACCCTCATAAAATAGGTTTTTTGAATGATGAATAAATAAGACAAGGTGTTCTTGTATTGCTACCCTTTACTCTCCCAAAAATGTCTTCTAAGTAATAACTATGTAATAGGAAGACTTTTATGCAAGACAGGCTATCTCCGTATCAGAAGATCATTGCAATTCCTATACACCTAGGACAAGCAGTACAGTACAACTCTCAAATGCAAGAGCAAGATGCATTTCAGCCCATTCAGAACATCTTCGGGTATTTGGTCCACAAACGCAGTCTGGAACTCTGCCAAGCATATCCCCCCTGCTACATGGTGACAAGGCCTTTGCATGAGTCGGCCTCTGACTCTTCTTGCTTCTCGCCTGCTTCAGATTCCTCCATCTTCTGCAGCATGTGAAAGAAACTGGTCTCTGTTTGGAAATACTGGGTAATTTCAGACGTGACGGGTCCAGAGGCCCGCTACACTGATCCACGGACCGGGATCCATTTCGGATCAGGGAGGGCGCGTGGCCGCACAGCCTAGCCTCCCTGCGCTCCTCCGCCTACCGGGAGACAGGCGGGCGCAGCGGCCAACGTGTCCATTCCTATGGTCTGGGCTACGACCCATGATGGGCTAAGGTAACAGAAGTTACTTTTGGCCCATCCGGGATCGTGACCAATCTAACCATGGTTCTGGACCTCTGGTTAGAACCGTGGTTAGATTTGATCCCCGCCAGAAATTCACCGTGGTGAACATCTGGCAGGGATCGCTCAGACGTTATGGCGATCATGGCCACCACATGGGATTCACTGTGGTTGACCATGATCTTGTAACGTCTGAAATTACCCACTCACACCAAATCAAGAAATAGACTAACATGTAGAAGAGTAGAGAAGCTTGTCTCAATCAGCGCAAACCGTCAGTTTTCAGAATTCCATCATGAAGATGATAAAAATGAAGGATCAGAAGAATCAACAACTGCCGATAGCGACAGCTCAGAAAATGAGACTGATTAGACAGTTTCATGTGGCAAAATATGTATTCAATGAGTCTTGGCCCCCCCCCCTTTTTTTCCCCTCAGCTCTTTTTCTAAAAATGAGTGCTTTCTGTATCTGCTGGACACCATGGAGGAGACTAAGTCCAGATTCCATAATAAATTTGTTTTACTATAATGTTGATGGTTCCTTCTATTTTCAACTTTAATTTTTGCCTGCTTCTCATATACTGGCAAAACCTAAGAGATGCTAGAGTTCAGCAGCTCGTAGCTCCATTAGTAACAAAAATTAAAAACGTTTTCAAGTAAAAATTAGTAAATTTGTCATTGTCTGAATAAGCTATACTTTTAAATTTAATAAATATACCAACCATGATAATTTCATGAGCAAACAAAGTTACACACAATACATTGCTACTTTAAGAACATAAACAGTGAATTTAGAACGGTAAAGGGTGCTAAGAAAATAAGTTTTGCATATATTTCAATTTTCCCCAAAATTTCTTTTTTCCTGAAAAATGTTTTTTCCGATGGCTTCAAAATTTCTGGAAATTTTACATCTTTAGCTGTGAGGCGCAATCATCCAGGTAGGGAAATGTAGTGATGCCTCTACTCTCTAGTTTCACTGTCACCTGTGACATGCACTTTGTGAAGGTTTTGGTACAGAGGATAGTGCAAAAGGGAGAACTCTATACTGGAAGCAGTGGCCAGAAATCAAGAAATCAAAGAAATTTCCCCCCGATACCTTTGGATACCATGGAAGTAAGCATCCTTGAGGTCAAGTGCAACAAGCCAAACATTCTTTCAAAGGGCGGGAAGAATTGTGGAAAGAGGCCATATGGAATTTAAATGGCCTGACACTCTGAGTTAATGGAGGTCGAAGATTGGGCGTAGCCCTTGATCCTTGATGATAACGAAAAATCTGGAGTAGAAACCTCTCTACAACCCTCTATTGGGCAGCTCCTCAATTGCTTTCTGGATGAACGATTCTACCTCCTGGAACAACAATACGTATTTCTTGTGAGGGGCATCCCTAGAGAGGGACATGGAAGGGAAAGGATGGAGTCAAGTTGGATAGCGTAGCCGTCTCAGATTATTTCCAGCACTCACTTGTCAGAAGTCATGTTACACCATGTTAGGTAAAAGGCTCTAAGTCTGTCTCCAAATGATAGAGTACTGTGCTCATTACACTTGACCTCACTGTGGTTAAACCCGCAACGTAGGCTGCGGTGTTGTGAGGGCCTAGTTTTGTTCTTATGAACATCCTGAAATTCTGAGGAGGAACCTGTTGCCATTGCTGCAGCACAAGCTTTCTGGAATGGAAGGATGGTCTGTTTGATCTGTAGTAAGTTACAGAGGCTGTAGAGGAAGAGTAGTACCTTCTCTTAAAAATCTCACACTACACCCTGTTCCCTGCCTGTCTGGCACGTGTCTTATCTTGGATAACGTATCATCTGCGGTGGTAGAGAAACTTCCACTCCCTCAAAAGGGAGGTCCTCTACCTGCAGTTTGTTCTCTAGAGTTGGGGCTGTAGAACGTACAAGGAGTCTGCCAATTTATTAGTCGGATGGTTCTAGGATCCCAAATACTGGTCCCATGGGAGTCTTTCAGAACTTTGTTCGGCAGTTTAGTCATTGCTGTTGTCAGGCACCTAAGCATTGCCTGGAAGTTCTTGACATCCTCGGTAGGCAACATGGATGATTGGTCTGTCATCAAGTCACTTGGTAGGGGATCAATAGTCTCTTCTGATAATGGGGAACTAGAGTCTGTGTTGTCCTTCAACTGCTGTATGGAAGGAAGCATGAAAGGACTGTTCAAGGTGCTGAAGTTGCTGTGACTATCCCATTAAGGCCTGTAGAAGAATGGCTGCCTGGTCTTGTGGAGGCAGGGGGTTCTCAGAGGCCTGATCGGGACCGGATGCTGTTGGATCTGAGAGGGGCGAGAGGGATCTTGGTGGTGGTATTGGTGTGGGGACTGGTGATATGAACCCTGGTGCTGGTGTCTGATGCACTTTTAGCGGATCAGGTGGCCACTGTTCAGGACTTCTTACTCCAGAGCGGTTACTGAGTCCTGGTACCATTTCCCTCAGTACTGCCCGCATCCACTAGAGCAGGAGCTGCAGGGGGAAAGAGAGCATCTGAGCTCTGGGTGGTCATAAAACTCTGGGTAGTAGGAGCAGTGCAATCTGTGAGCTGGAGAGAATAACATCATAGTCGGCGTTATAGTCTCTATCCTGCTCTCCATATCACATGCTTTCATAGATCTCCTGGTGCCTGACGTTTTGGAACTGAGGTGAGTATTCCCAATACCATTCCATGGAGTCATGGTGTGACATGTTTTCCTCATACAGGTGGTAACCTCCAAAAGTTGTAGCTATGGTGGGGTGGGCTACAGTGATGTCTTGCCAGGCTGTATTGGTGCCTATAGGGACTTTGCCTGTCTGGGAAGCTCCTGTGTCACGTTGGAAGGGCACACTGGTACGGGTTCTCTCAGTATCTCACAGGGCTCCTCTGGTGCCAGGTTAGGCTCCATTTGCGGGTGCAGTCCCGCCATCATGGCAAGATGTAGTCTCAGTGCGGGGAGTGGAAAGGAGGTTGATCGTTCCTGGCTAGTTTTACTAGAGTTCTGAGCTGGGCTCCATCTTGACAGTCTCAGGAGACAGTTCCGCTGGCACTGTCATGCTTAGAGTGCATATTCAGGGATTTCCTCTTCTGAGGATATGGAGGGGGGAGGGCCTTTTTCTCTTACCCCTTTGCCTTGCTCAGCTGAGGGTCCAGAATGTCATCCAGGAAGTCATGTCTCGGTTCAGTAAGTTCAACCCCCTCAACCGTATTATCAGTTTGCACTGGCGTGCTCTGTTGGTATGTTAGACTGGGGGAGGCTGTGAGGTGACCAGAATGTTCCTCATCCCCCGAGGAAAGGGACATGACAGCATCCTGAATGGGGGCCACCTGTCTGTCTTGCCCTGAACAGTCACAGGCTGTCTGGACTTATTTTTTAGCTTCCTTTCTTGGCAATTCACATGGCCTGAGCGGGCCCTCCTTATCGGCTTGGACCGCGTGCTGCGCCAGGAGTTCATGAAGTCTTCTCAGTCTTTGAGAGCCCTGGATGAAAGGTTCTCACAGGCTTTACAGCCTTTTTGGACATGGACTTCCCCTAAGCAGAACAAGCATAGGTCATGCAAGTCAGAGAAGGGAATGACAGATGATTATTCAGAGCATCACTTGAAGCCCTGTCTTTTAGCGGGAGGATGTTAACTTAAATCTTAAGGTAACTTTTCCAGGATATTTATATTGACAGTCTATGTAGTCTATTATTCCACTACCAATGGTGTCATCACCTATTCCTCTCAAGAATGGTGACCGGGTCTATTTCTCAAAAATATCCTGTTCTTGGAGGGTGATCAGCCCTCAGGAATTTTATTGAGGAGGTTCTATTTTCATGTCATATTAGGAATGCAAACCACACAAGACTGACTAATAAAACAGATTTTATTTTTAAAAGTTGTTAAATGACATAAGTTTAAACTGTCTCTCTCTTATTTACTACACAGTCACACTTACAACCAGGCATACACCTGAAATGGCCAATCTCAGGGTAGCTTGTTGATAGAGGCCGGAGTCCTGGCGTGCGCTGCGCTGCCTCTAAGATGTTGCGTCAGTCATCTCCGATTTCAGGGGCTCTGCAGCTTCCTTTTATGCAATAACTTTTCAGCCACCTGTTTGGCTCTTGGCAACTGTCCACTGGTTCTCTGTATACAGGAAAGTGCGGGGATTTTCAGTTCCTCTTTTCAGAGCAGCTGATGTCTTTCCGTCAGTCCTTTTTATAGATGTTTCTGGGTGTTTCCTGCCTTCGTGGGTTGCTGTTATTGCAAGGTGCGTTCATGCGAGACCCCCTTATTCCTTCATGTCTGGTTTTTTTTGCTTCCCAGAAGCCTCTGCTTCAGCCAGGTTGACCTAAAATCAGTCACTCAAAACAACAAGGAGCTATCATATCTGCCTTCAATGAATACTCCAACAGGAGTGAGGTAACTACTAAACTAAGCTAAGAACTGGAATGAACAATATAACTGGAACCATATAACCTAGCAATAACTATAAAGTGTAACACTAATAAACTGCTATACAGAAGTGAGAGCAAGCCATTCCTTGTAATATTCAGTGACTGTTGGAAGGAACTGGGAGGGTATGGCTTCACCTCTCCCGCTTATATCCCCAGGTCTTGTAGGGTGCCCACAGGTGGTGAAGAGAGGGAGGAGCAAAAGCCTCACCTTCCAGAAAAATCTTTGGAACCTATTTGCAACAACTTTAAAGAAACACATTCTTTTAGATCACTTGAGGGCTATGATTGGGGGGGGAGTGGGAGGAGAAGAAGCAGCTACTGTAAAGAATAGAATTAGGCATAATGACAAACATGATAATAGGAAACTGTGCCAATATTGTTTTTTTGCCAAGGAAAGTCGTGCCTCAGTTCTTTGAGTGTCAACAACATGTAGATATAGGTGATCCAACAGACGTAACATATATAGATTTTGCAAACGCCCTTGATGAGATCCTTCAAACTCTTGAGAAAATTAAGTAGTCACAGGATAGAAGGAACGGCCTTCTTGTAGATTGATAACCTCACCCCTTGGATCCTGGATCGACCTGTGGATGGATGGAAGCACCCTCTTGGGAGACCCCCTGGGTTGCAACTGTTTGCCATGGCCACGTCTCGGCTGTGAAACTCTCTCCTGGTGGAGGTCCATTTATCCCCAGACCTTCCCTCCTTCCGCAGACCATGTAAAACCTGGTTGTTTCATCAGGTTTTTGGTGAGGGAGATAGGTAATTGGTGGGTTGTTTTTTTTTGTTTGTTTTTTTGAGGGGCAGGGGGTGGTATTTATTTTTGAACCTCAGATGTTCTATGCATTTTATTCTGGTTTGTATACTCATTTTTGTATTCATGTTTTATTATTAGAGAATGCCTTTTTGCAGGTACAGAATAATGGCCCAAGCAGGTACAGAATAATGGCCCAAGAAAGGTAGGCTAGATTGGCTGCTATAGCAGCCCAAAAGATTTCCCCCATTTATAGGGATTTTGATCCAGTGTCCTGGGATTTGTCTTTCTTTAATTTTCTGTCTGTTTGGAGCCTTCACCATATGTTCACTCTGGCGAGATATGGCCAATTCCCCTCAGCAGTAATGAAAGATAGGCTTGCGGGCATTCCTTATGAATGGAGATATCAGCAAGGACATCAGCAAATGATTGAGTCGCTTGATCATATTGTTTTTTGACTGCGATCTGTATAACAACTCTTGGGACATGTATTTAAATTCTTTTTTTTTTTTTAATCTTTTCATCTTCCTCGCAGCATGAGGCACTCTTATCCTTATTACAAGGCCAGATTCCTTCAAGTAGCTAAGTTCCTTCTTGCAGCTTTTAAAGCTAGGGCAGACACTTCACGCTAGTTTGGTACCATTAGGCCTTCCAACGAGTGCCAGAAGTGGTTATTGGGTGTGGTAATAATTCTTTAGGCCCAAACAAAATACAGACTAGTCGACTAATCTCTCTCATAAAATAGTTTAACCTCAAATAAATAGCAAAAAATGCATTTATGTCAAAATGCTCAGGAAGATGTGCTCTATCATATACAAAAATTCTACCAAAATTGCCCCCGGGAAAATCCCCCACACCACTTTTTATAGGGCTATTCTTGCTTTTTCACTCTCTTGTGTACAACCAATCTCTCTTGAGATAATTAAGATCTAAGAATGAATCAAAACCCATCTGAAAGAGCACATCTCAGGCTTCAAATCAATATATGATACTTTGAATTTATGTACAATTCAAGATGTACTATAGCCAAAATATGTTGAATTGTTGTTTCAAAATTACCAAATCAACATTTGATCTTATAGGACAGTGGAATTCCACACTCAATTAATGAGGGCTGGCAGTTTGGTGCTCTACTAAAAGGTCTGGACAGTTGACAGTTAAATCTAGGACTTCAGTTTGATATGTTCCATTTTAGCTCTGTTCATAAAGTTACTTTGTTAGCTAAACAGTATAGTGATCACCTTGATACAAAACACCACCACAATGGTGACTCTGAGCAGAGCACTTAGTAAATTATGTAACCTGATATTTGTGTATTATGTAGCAGAGATATTGGAAGTGATCACAGTATGTTGCTGGGGGAGAAAGGAGCTAAAATTATTGCAAGATGTAGCATTAGAAGATACAATTGCTGCACAACCTGGAACAAGAGTTCATGTAACCTGCCTTAAAAACTATTGCAATGAATGGATGATAGAGCAACATCTGAAAAGGAAAGACAAACAAATTCTAGAAGTGGTACCAGCTAGATCCACACGCAGTTCTGATGAATCCATTTTTAATTTCAGAACTCTCTGCTTGTTTTGCTCTAGACAGATGTACGTACTAGGGTAGCCACGTGCTTGTAAACTGCTTTCCAGACACCTTTCTCCTTCAAGCCAAGTGAGAGAGTGGCTTGTTCCTAGTGCTCGCCCATAAGTCTGAACGCTAGAGATGTTTTGAATCTCTGCTGAGTGTCCTGGGGAGGTAGCAACGCTTAATAGGAGGGTGCAATTCATATTGTTTTAATTCATGACAAAAATTAAGGAGCCCCATTTGTTTTCGTAACTAAGGTAACGAAAACTAACAAATGAGCAAATGACTTTTCTTTGATTTCATTAGTTTTCTTTTTTCTTTTTAAAAATCACTCTGCATATGCGGAATGACCGCTGTACGGATGTTTTGCACATGCACAGTGATTTTTAAAATTATTTTTAATAAAAACAAAACCACTCCAGTCCTCAAATGGTGGAATCTTTTATGAAATCCCCCCCAAAATGAATGCGTTTTTGGAAATGAAACCAAAATCGAATGATGTGCCTGCTGCACCTCTCCAATGTGTAAGGGGTGTTGGCTAGGATAGGGTGGGTGGAAAGCGAGGCTCCATCCTTTATCCTCAACTCCCTGTCCTCGCCTCTGCTCCCATTCCCCAGAGCTCACTCTTTCAATACTTGTGGGCAGAAACTGGATCCCAGAAAGAGGTCAATTAAAAACTAGCTGCGGGCTGGATTTAGGCCCCGGACCCATGGTTCCCCAGCCTTGCTTTAAAGAGGGAGGAGTTCACCTAGAAAACCTGGGTCAAATAAATCCCCCCCACACAATTCTTTGTGGGGAAGGGAGAGGGGACCCCGTTTTGTTTTCCTGGCCAGCTCTGACTGATGGATTGGGGTGGGGATTGTGGCAAGAGGGTCCATTTACTCCATTCTTGGCCTCCTTGACCTCTCTGCTGCCTTCGACACTGTCGACCACTCACTCCTATTGGACTCTCTTCACTCCCTAGGCTTCTGCGGCTCTGTCCTTGACTGGTTCTCCTCCTACCTCTCTGACCGCTCCTTTAATGTGTCTCTTCCCAATTCCACCTCCTCCTCCCTCCTCCTCTTGGTTGGGGTTCCCCAAGGCTCTGTCCTGGGCCCTCTCCTCTTCTCTATCTACACCCTGTCCCTTGGCAAACTCATTGCCTCCCAAGGCTTCCAATATCACCTCTACGCTGACTACACTCAACTCTCTCTCTCCACCCTCCCTTCCCTTCTGTCCAAGCTTGCCTCATCAACTGTCTCTCTGGTATCTCCGCCTGGATGTCCCAACGTCAGCTCAAGTTCAACATGGCTACGACTGAACTACTTATCTTTCCTCTCTAGCCTTCCTCTCCCGTCCATCCTTATCGATGGGGGTCACCATCTGTCCCGTTCCTGAAGCCCGTAGCTTGGGCTCGGTCTTCAACACTCACCTTTCCTTTAAATCTTACATCGACTCTGTTGCAAAGTCCTGTCGCTTTGCCCTCCATAACATTGCTCGGATTCGCCCCTTTCTCTGTCTCCCCAGCCAAAACCCTTGTTCACGCCATGGTCATCTCTCATGGTCATCTCTCGCCTTGACTACTGCAACCTCCTCCTCACTGGCCTCCCCCGCTCTCGCCTGTCCCCCCTTATCTCCATCCAAAACTTCGCTGCTAGGGTCATCCACTCAGCCCGTCGCTTCGACCACTACAGCCTCTCCTCACTTTACTGGCTTCTCCTTCACAAACGCCTGGTATTCACTTATAAATCCCTTCACAACCTGGCTCCCCC
>QEPC01000081.1:206508-229505 GCA_003113815.1 Sphenodon punctatus
AGAAGGACGCCCCCGGCCGACCGCAGAGGCCGATCCAGGATCCAGAGGGTGAGGCGGTCCCGCAGGTAGACGGGGTCCAGGCTGTTTAGGGCTTTAAAGGTCAACACCAACACCTTGAATTGGGCCCAGAAGACTATCGGCAGCCAGTGCAGAGAGTGAAGCACCGGTGTAATGTGCTCATGTCGGCCCATCCCCGTTAGGAGACGAGCTGCTGTGTCCTGCACCAGCTGCAGTCTCCGAACCAGCACCAAGGGTATCCCCACGTACAATGTTTTACAATAGTCCAGTCTCGAGGTAATAAAAGCTGATCATGGCCAGATCAGAGTCCAAAACATACTGCTAAAGCCAACGTACCAGATGTAACTGGCAAAATGCCCTGTTTGCCACAGCCGCCACCCGGACATCCAGGCGGAACTTCGGGTCCAGGAGCATCCCCCAGACTCTGAACTCGAGATACCAGGGCAGGATGGACCCCATCAATGATGGGGACCACCATTCCCCGGCCTTCCTCTCCACCATCACCTCCGTCTTGCCAAGATTTAATTTCAGACGGCTTGCCCTCATCCAATCCCGCACAGCCGCCAAACACCGGGTCAGCACCGAGACAGCCGGGTCTGAGTCAGATGAAAAAGAGATATAGCTGGGTGTCATCAGCATATTGATGACATCGTATGCCAAACTCCCTAACAACCACCCCCAATATTGGGAATCCTTGTATGAGAGATATGGAAGAATACCAAGCAATTACCCGCTACATGGGTCTTGGCCTACTGCTTCTTGACAATATTTTGGCTTATGACTCCATTGCTAGCTAACACAAGGCTCACGTGCCTTTTGCTTGGTTTGTCTTGCCCTGGTTTTGTAAATATTCCATGACCTATTTTTAAGAAGTGGATACTAAGGTTTTCTGTTTATGTGGTTTCCTGTTGACATTTCTGTGGTGGGCTACATCTTCCGGACAGGTGTCGACAGGCCCTCTCTTCCCCCACAGTAGTCTGGGAGGAGTCAGAGGTGACTTTAAAGATCATACCCAATAAAACCATCCACTGCTCTTTGTCTAGCAACAGCTATAAGAATAAGGGTTATCATATATGGTAGTTTCACGTATTGCCAAATCATTATATAAGCTACTAGGCTGTACCCATTTAAGGAAGTATTGTATGTGTACGCCTGCAATTGGTTCATACCACTTTGTGGTACTAATGAGCTGTGTATATATTGACATGCCTCACATCCGCCCGGGGTCTGTCTGTTGATCTTTGTATCAGATGGTCCCGCAGCTGTGTACCTGAATAAACCTGATTGAATATTCCTGTTGCAGCCTCCTCTCATTTCAGCCTGAAAATCTACCACAGAGACCAGGCTGGTCTGGGTGGATGCAACCAGTGCATCAAGAAACACATGGTGGAAAGTCCTCAGTGATCTTCATGCCAATGTTGGACTACAATCCTTCAGATTTGTCTTGTGTCTCCTCTACTTTGCACTTCATAAACAAACATGTATTCAAGTATGGAGTGACGCCTTTGGTAACTTTCGATCAACCACTGTATTGGAAAGTCATTATGGTAGTTTTTGCAGAACCAGCAGGGAGTAGGCTTAAAGAAATTATTGTAATGATTGGAGGATTACACACACGGATGAACCATCTTGGACCAATTGAGTATCATGTCAGAATCAGGCATAGCCAATGTTCTCAAGCAAATATATGCTGATCATTCTGTAAAACACATGCTTAGTAGCAAAGCAATATCAAGAGCAATTCAAGGTCATAGTCTTGTTGAGTCTGCACTGTCTTATTATTAAGTATTGCATATAACATTCTATTAGAAATACTCCACAATGATTCAACTGAGTTTCATAATGACATAAAAGAAACATTTGTTATTTAGGAGGACTTAAATAACTTCATCAATGTACAGCAAACTTGTTCAGCAAAAGCATAAGTTAGCAAGACTCTCTTACAGCAACCCTATGGTTCCAGTACATGAATATGAACTTTTATCATATTGGTGAAATCGGAGCATCAATTCTTCATGATATGGTTGGAATGCAGATTGACCATTGTACATTTAGAAAAAGATAGATAAGGCAGTACCAACGTCCAGTAAAAATTCTGTAACTGTCAATGAGGATTGGTCCATCTTTGTTTTTTCAGTAACTATCAGCCATAGCCCTAACATCTGGTTGTGATATAACAGAAGTATTACAATTTGAATTATGTGACTATCCACCTTCTCTATTTGAGGCATCTGGATTACTTTGCGAAGCTGATAAAACTACACGTGCACATGCCATTTGGAGAGAAGCAGATCACATGCAAGTAGGACTAACTGAATCCTTCTCTGCTATTGATGGTGGTTGGCTGTTACATAGGCTGCCATGGAGCCGAAATGCTACATTTGAAGATATTGTGACATATGTTAGCTTTGTAGCAACAAAATATAGTTCAACAAACTCATGTGTCATTTTGGATGGCTATCATGGTCCATCAGCAAAAGACACTGCACATGCAAGACGATCCAAAGGTTCTTCTTCGCCAACAGTTGTATATACTAGTAACACAATTAAAAGTTAAGAAGATTTCTTACTTAAGAGATAGTGAAAGTTGGAGAGCAGGGTGCACTTCAACTTTACAATGCTAGAGGGAATGAGAATTTTGTCTCATTGAGATTAAGAGTGTTACAGAAGAAGCTAGCAAATGCAACATCAATTGTGCAGCCAGAAAGGCTCCCACCAACACCATCAGTCTTCGGTATCGGTTTGAGAACGCATTTGCAAGTAATGAATTGGAAAGGGTACACATTGCAACCAGATGATTGGGGCTGGAAGCTTAAAGAGAAAAGATATGTCCCGCAACATGTATAGTGGGTGGAGAGTGTCTTGTGCGAAAATGCCCTATGTCCCGTTTCAAACGGGCTGTGGTGGGTGGAGGTATGGGTGTGTAGCCGCAATGGGTGGAGGTGGGTGTGCGCCCGTTCTTACGGGCGCACACCCATCTCCACCCACGGAGCAACCGGCACTGCAGCCCATTGCTCCACGTGTGGGTGATGGGGGAGCGCGGGAGCATGGCCATCCATCCCCTGTGGCATTCCCATGGGCGCCTGCACCCATCTCTACGCAGCAAAACTGGAAATGGGTGAGGGCGTCTTGTGGGAAAAGGGTCTGTGTGTGAAACACAACGATGTTCTTGCAGAAAATTGGGTCTCCACTGTACCATTGCTTGTGGTGAATGTCAAGGAACTAACTGTTCAAATACAAACAACATTCCTAATATTGAAGAAGATGAATAAAACCATGATAACGATGACAATAATGGTGAATATAGAGAAATCTAAGCATTTCTATTTCTAACATATGGATTTGATTTTGAAACAATATTAAATTCAGTACATTTAAATACTTACTTAAAAAGAATATATTTTACATACTGCAGGAATAACTACACATTATTTGTGTTTGAAAAAATTATATTCAAAATAACCTGTGCTTTACATTATTGCAAAAATATTAAGACTTTTTCTGTGTGCTTGAAATTATTGTTTAATATGAATATGTGGTACAATTCAATATGAAATTCTATAACCATGTACCAGAACAAGATATGTATGGATGTAGTATAATGGTTTAATAGTTCTAGGTTTGTGAATTCTGATTTCAGTATCTCCAATCATGGATTATTGTAATTACGTCTAATTACTGTCATTTATTGCTTGTTTTAATTTTATTTTTGAATGTGGCAAATAGCCTTAATAAAATTATTATTTCTCCTTGATTTTTTCTGAGAAGAGTCATAGCTAATATATTTTATACACCAAACTATGCATAAAAGTGGCCTCTAAATGTTTTATTAAGATAAGTATCTAAAAATCACTCCATGGAAAGATATATTGGTGATCAAATGTTGGTTTGGTAATTTTAATTTTTTTAAAAAATAATCAAAAATTCAATTTATTTTGGCCATAGTACATCTTGACTTGTACATAAATTCAAAGTATTATGTATTGATTTGAAGCCTGAGCTGTGCTCTTTCAGATGTGTTTGGATTCATTCTTATATCTTAATTATCTCAAGAGATATTGGTTGTACACAGAAGAGAGCAAAAAAAGCAATAGTCACATAAAACGGGGTGTGGGGGATTTTCCCAGGGGCTATTTCGGTAGTCTTTTCATCGGATAGAGCACAGAGCATTTTCACATGAGAAATGCTTTTGTTGCAATTTGTTTTAAACCATATATTGCCTAGTCTAATAGGAAAGTGTTTTTAGAAGGGTGTCCCATTCGGTGTATGCTTCCTTTTCCCTTAAGTCAGGTTTCACCTGACTACTCACTCCAAAACCCCATATTCATTAGTGTTTGTTCAAGTGTCTATTGGGCCTGATTGGCCAGAATTTTGCTTGCCAATTGATTTAATGGTTGGGTAGATTTTTAATTATGTTTATCTGGGATAAACTAAGGGGTGTCTGGAATGGCTCCTGCTTCTTAAGTAGATTGTTTTTAGTCCTCTTTTAGTTCCTGAAGTGATAGATTCTTCTTGTTTCTATAGTAAGGTTTACATTTAAAATTTCCATTTGAACTTTGTTTTTATGTCTGTATTTATTTAATTTCTATTTGTTTTGTAACAGCCTTCGGCTGAAACTAAAACTGATGATGGTTTACTGTTAGCAGCCCTGAACTGCCACTGGGCAGGAGGGGTGCGTGATATTAAATTATGAAAATAAAATTAAAAATACAAGAGAAGAATAAACTGATAGTTTTCACAATAGAAATGCAAACAGCAGGATGCCTCTGGGGTCTGTACTGGAACTGTTCAACATATTGAAGGTTCTGTGAAGTAGCCAGATTTGCAGATTACACAGCTAAATCTAAGATAGTTAAGTCCCAAGCATACTGCAAAGGATGCTAACTAGATGGATCGTTGATCTGAACCAATATGTCGCTTTTTAAGAGAATATAAAATGCAGGGCTTAAAATTGGTTTCTTTCATTCTCAAAACCTGACTTTTTCAAAATGGCAGAGTGAATAATGTCTACCTTTAAAATGCTACGGGAACTACTTGTCAGGCACACGGGGTTGAACAAGGCAGAGTCTCTACAGGATTAGAGCCTACCAACAAATCCTTGCAGGATCAGGGCCAACAGGACTTTGCAGGATCAGAGCTGAACCCGAGTCCTGATGGGATCAACACAGGCAAAAAGTCCAAAGGGGCAGTCCAAATACAGAGTCTGAGTCCAGGCCAAGCTCAAATCCAGAGCAGTCCAAAGTGGGCAGGTCAGGCAGGAACAGGGACATCAAGGCAGAAGGTAGGCAGCAGGGATTGAAAGAGCAGAGGAAGAAGTCCGGAACCAGGAGATGAAGACAGGGAACTAGGAGTCAGGGGTCCAAGGGCTGTTATCCAGGAGGCAGCAACCCAGACACAGACAAGGAAGCCTAACTGATACTGTGCCTGGCTCCTGCTTCCCATTATATGCCTTTTATACAGAGCAGACCCAGTCAAGGGCCTATAAGGGCATGGTGGGTGGGAACCTCTCAGGCTGTCCAATGGGACCAAATCAAAGGCCAAGTCTGGCTATACTGGTGCTGCAGGGGCACTAGCCACAACCAACAGGGCCCCAAGAGTACAGGTTCATGACCCAGGTCCTTACAATTATAGTCTGACAATGTCTTTAGAGGTTTATTTTCCTCAGCTAGAAGAGTAAATCTTGACCCACAGGAGTAGAATGATCTCAGAAATACCAGCCTACATTTTCTTCCATATTACACAGAAACCTAATCCAGATTATTAATAATAATAATCTGATGATTAAGCAATAATTATTAATAAAGCAATAATTAAGAATTAAGCAATCAGGATTTACATTTAGGGCTTGGGAAATGGAATTAGAAATCCAAGAGTTAATGGAGTTTTAACCAGCATATTGATTTCATTTATTTATAAGTAAATAATGCAGGATTTAAGATTAATTTGTAACGTATTTCTCTATATTGTGGCTGAAAACATCATTTCCAAGTCGCAAAGCAAGGACGTTCCTATATTTGCAAGAAGAGAACCTGGAACAAAGACTGTCATTAATTCCTGCAACCAGGTATTAACCCTGAAAGCTGTGCTTTCAGTCCTCAACTTGTCTGTTTTATAATTCGAAATAGCTTTCAAATTACAATTGCTAGACAGCAATCTAATCTATGTAAAGTTAAAACAGTCTATCTCCAAAACCAAACTGATTTGATGGTTAGATTTACTCACATTACCAGACATGGGAAATATAACAAGTCTATACATGCCATCATATAGACTCTATAGTTAAGCACATCTGTGTGGTGTAACAGTTTGTAGTCTGGACAGCAGTTAGAAGTCATTTGCACTACAGCTAGAGTTTACAGTCTTGAAAGAATTATCTTGATTTCTAGTGGGCTTTTACCATCTCTTGTTCTCAGCAAAATCCTGCAAACATGTAGACTATGCCTTAATAGCGAAGGGCCTTGAAGCAGTTAAGAAATTACCTGCAGTGAAAAAATTCTGGGGTGTGTTTATGGAAATGCATCACCCCACAGTAAGCTTAGAGAGTCACTGGCTGGTAGTTAACACTGAACTTATAACAAAAAACGATTCTAACTTTACTTCAAATAGCTGTACCATTCATGTATATATTCTGTGTGAGGCCTGTGCTTTGTCTATACTGATGAGGGCCATATCCAGCAATACCACAATGTGGCAGAGAAAAGTTCTTTGGCACAGTATGACAGGCAATAACCCAGACAGTGTCTCCCCCTTTAAATTCTGGTGTGCTAGCCTCCACAATTAATTTTCTTCTGATAAGTAGAATCTCTGTGTAGACACCACAACTGCAGAGATGACCAGAGGTACCTGCAGAAGAAGAGTTTTACCTTGTCCCATCACCAAACCTATGGCTGTACTGTAGCTGCAGTGGCCTCAGAGCTTGCTGCACCCAACGCAACACTCCCCCACCCCAGCAGCCATAGCTGTTTTTGTGCCTCTACTAGCTACCCAACCCAACCCCGAGCTGCCCTAGTGTCAAAATCATCACAGTGAGTTGCAATGCATTAAGTGGTGTCATTAGCAGGAAACATGAGACTAGTGGACTTTCTTGGGAAGGACAGAGGAGTCCAGGTAACAGTCTGTTGCCAGACAGCATTATAATGACCATACGGACATGACTCGGTTGTAGGAGCTGCCGGAGAACAGCCAGACCCTTTAATGCAACAAGAATGTGAATCCAAAAGGAAAGCATGAGCAACAGCACACAAGGATTCCCATTAGTTATTCACAGATAAAGGAAGGAGTTAAAAGGGGCCAATAATGGTAAAAGCCAAGTTGACCATTCTGGAAGGGCCTGGGGGTAGGGAAAACAGCCTCCATGTGCAACCATTCTGGTAAATGGGGGGCGCTATATATTTTTCTAACTTTTTAGGAAGCAGGTTGCTTACTAGATACATTTGTCTTCCATGTTACACACGTAGGCTATAACTACCTTGTGCTGGGTGGTGAAGCAGCCACATGGTAATCCCCACAGCAGCAAGTTTATTGGTCCATTTTGACCCCTTTCTCTACTTGCCAACAGCTAGCCTTCCCTGCTGGCCAGCCTGCTCCTTGGCATCATCAGCATGCTTCACCAGCCCTACCACCACTTGTCAAGTGCAGGGAACTAGATAGTCCATACTAGCGCATAAAATTTCAGCTCAAGCCACAGGAGCAAAAAAATAAAATAAAATTCAGTCATCAGACTCTATCCTGATATTAAACCATTCTTGTGCCACTACACTCCTGAATCAGTCACCAGCCTCAGTTTTCTGAGCACCAATGGCTCCTAGGCACCTGCAAATTTCATGCCCTGGCCAATACCACACCTATCCTTTTCTATCTGGCATCAACTGTCTGCAACTGCTACACACCCCATTTCCTACTTCCACTGCTTTCAACACACAAATTTCCACTTTGAAAAGATACCAGATATATATTGCCTTGGCTGAAAACACAGCAAGCAAAGTGCAGGTGGTGGGAAACAATGGGAGGATAGAATTGCGATAAGTAGGGGTGCTCTTTGCCAATGCCATAAGAACAGAGTAATGGGTTTTGAGTGTATTGCATATATTGGCTTGGTTCATTTTTTAAAATTTGCTGCTCTTCCTTCCTTCTCTCTCCAATCAAGAACACGATGTTCGAGTCATACCCCACAGACTCCTCTCTCCACCACAGGGTAGGTCACAAACTCCATGATAGTAAGAATCTGGCTCTCTCTCTCATATAAACTATCTCCCAAATGAGGAGATAGAAACTAGAGACAAAGAGAGAAGAGTGGAGGATAGAAGAACAAGGTCAAGAACAATGTATGCGTTAGTTGCTTAAAATACTAGCAATCAAAACCCAGCAGCCAGCTCACATCCCTCGGCTCCTCCCTATGCTCAGCTTTTCTATCAAGAGTCTCTAAGGACCTTGTGTCCTTCCCAGACTCTCAAAAGGCCCACAACCATTAGGACCATGCCATTACCCCCACATACATACACACTGCTAATCAGAGAACAAAGTAGTAAAAGTTCCCAGGGGTTGCTTTATGGCAGTTTCCTGGACCATCCAATCCAAACATTGATGAAACCACCATAAGGGTCAGCCACAGTTTGCAGCACCACAGTAAATAACCCCTTCATTTTTACTGCGAACTGCTGTTTATAGGACACAGAATGGGGGCAGGATTTTGGTCAATTACCTCAATACAGTAAGTGAACCCTAAGGCTTCAAACTCCACCAAGTACCTCCACTGCATCCTGTCAGGTGTTACATGGAGGTAGGTAACAATACACCTTTAAATCCTGAGTTCCACTACGGGCTAATTTCACAATATATTTCCCCAGAAGCGAAGTACCACAGAATACTGTGCTGGCTTCCCCCATGAGAGGGCTTTTGCATGAAAGGGGGGGGGGGGGCGGGGGGGGGGATTGCTCAAACAACCCTTTGTGGTTCATCAGTATGGGTTTCCTTGCAAGGCAAACAATCCCTACCCCATATGGGGAAACCCACAGAAGTCCCAAGATTGCTCATTGACAGAGGACTAGATGAATAGTTCCGCTTTCCTGTGGTGTTCGAATATACACAAAAATTAAAACTGAGCCAGGTCTCTCAAACGTTAGCAGGATTGACCGGATCCACAAGCAGCATAGCTATAGAGTACATTTGTCACAGTTCCTTGGGGAGGATCTTGCATGGACAGAGTGTCGCTAGAGATCAAGCTTTACCAAAGTTGGGGTTGGGGGCACAGTTTCACTGAAGTGGAACAGCTGGATGATTGGGGGAGATCCCAGGGCTGTGCAGCCTCTTCAAAAGCAGCAGCTTCTAGCAGGATTGACTTCCCCAGCATGAAAACCATGAGTAGCTGCTGTTGCATATAGTACTATGCCAAGACCCCTTCCAGTCCTCCAGCATCAAGGAACCTTGCCACCAGAAAGTTAACCGCTCGTCTTCTTTCCCTCCCCCCAGTAGGACAGGAACGGAGGAAAGGAACAAGCAAGGAAACAACTCTTCTTACTCTGGATCCCTTGCTGTAGAGCACTCTGCCACATTGGCAAGAGGACCACCTGGATTTGGTCATATAGAAAACGTCCACACTAGAAGAGAAATGGTGCACTAAGTGAGTCCACATTTGTTTATTATTCTTCTTCCCTCCTCTTATGCATGGCAACCATAAATGTAGCATGCTTTGCCACCACAGAAAGTTGGTCTATTTGGAAGATCAGCAAACCCAAGGGTGAGGTGAGAGGCAAGCTAACTTCACAACTTCCTGTCCTGCGAGTTTGTAGTGTGGATCCAGTCACTTCTCTTCTAAAATTCGTTTAAATCATGTATAACTATTAAATGTGGGTGGAATTAGTTTTATATGTAGATAAAAGGAATTCTACAAAAGTTTATTTATATGCCGCCCCCTCCTGCCTCAGGCATCTTGGGGTGGCTCACAGCATATTAAAAACAGGGCTCTTAACATTTTCATTCTCAAGCAACGACCAAATCTGTTCTGAAAAGGATTTATCCTGCAAAGCACTTGAGAACATTCAGGGGCTATTGCTTTCTTTTAATAGGCATGGATGGCTGAGCAAAGTAGCTAGGTTTTAGAATGTTAATGAGAATAGAATTTCCATGAGACTGACTTTTTCTAATTTTTATATAAGAACTGATAAGTTTTCAATGTAAGATCACCACTGCTGAACTATAAAATAAAAAAATCCAGAAAGCTTTAGAAGTCCTATATAGGAATACTTTTTAAATGCCAGGCAATTTTACTTTAAGCGACAAAAAGAAAATAAGAAATTTAAGTAAAGAGAGGTGTTTCAGACATTTAAAAACAGTTGTAAAATTATATATTGGTATAGGAGACAAAGACCTCCCTCTCTTTACCTCCTTCCCACTGGCTACCCTGTCCTATCCACTCCCACTCATTCCATGCTCCCTCACGTATACCTGTCCTACATTTGCTTAGTTTATATATTTCTACCAGCTACACTACATGCCTGAGGAAGGGCCCTGTATGTCTGAAAGCTTGCTTGTTTCCACCAACAACAGTTGGTCCAATAAAAAATATCGTTTGAACCACTTTGTTTTTGCCAGACTTCCCAGTCTTTAAAATGTTTATATCACACTGCTGTATTTCACAGAGACCTTTTGTATATATTATTATAAAATTTTTGTACCCCGTCTCTCCAGCAATGAAGCAGCTTGAGGCGGTTTATAAGTGAAAAAACATTTAAAACCAACAAAAAATAACATTAAAAACCCATTAAAACTAATGGGGGTGCTGCAGAAAACAAGAAACCCCTTCCTCACCCCATCACCACCCACCCCCCTCGCTAAAGGCCTGGCGGAACAGCCACGTCATACAGCTACAACAAAAGGAGATGAGGTCTGGGAGGGAGTTCCACAGCCTAGAAGTGGCCATTGAGAATGTCCTCGCCATCTTTACCCACCGAGCAACCTGGGGGACCTCAAGAAGGGCACTCCAGGCAGCATTTGACATGGTTGACCATGAGATGTTGGCGACTCACCTGCATGATAGTGCCGGGGTGGGTGGGACTGTTCTTGAATGGTTCCGCTCGTTCCTGGCTGGGAGATCTCACCATATGGTACTGGGGGATTGTACATCTTTCCCCTCGGCCCTCACATGTGGGATCCATTCTGTCCCCTCTCCCGTTCAACATGTATATGCAGTCACTGGATGAGATCAAATCCTCTCATGAAGTTTGGTATCATTTATATGCTGCCCCGAGATGCTTGTGTAGGAGGGGGCGGCATATAAATGAAATAAAGTAAATAAATAAAACATGGTGATGACATTCAGCTCTCTCTCTCTCGTTTTCATCTGACCCAGCAGTCTCTGTGTTTACTTAGTGCCTGGCTGCAGTGGGGGATTGGAGGATGATGAGTCATTTGAAACAGATTCCCAACAAGACTGAGGTGATGTTGGTGGGTAAGGACGAGGGAGTGAAGGCCCCTATCTTTGATCGGGTGTGTCCCTCCTCGGTTAACCAGGTTTGGAGCCTCAGAGTCCTCCTCGACTCACAGCTCCGCCTGGATGCTCAGGTGGCAGCTGTGACAAGGAGTGTGTTTGGTAAGTTACATCTGGTTCGATGTCTCCGACCCTACATCTCAGCCTCTGATCTGGCCATCATTCATGCATTTATCACTTCGAGACTATATTACAAGAATGCGCTCTACATGGGGCTACCCCTGGGGATGACACGGAGACTGCAGCTGATGCAGAACACAGTGGCACACCTCCTTATGGGGATGGGTCGCCGGGAGCACATAACACCGGTGTTCCGATCTCTGCACTGGCTGCCTGGAGTCTTCTGGGTCCGATTCAAGGTGTTGATTATTACCTTTAAAGCCCTATATGGCTTGGGCCCTACTTACCTGTGGAACTACCTCACGCCATCTGTCCTGGATCAGCCCCTGTGGTCGGCCAGGGACATCCACTTGGGAGGTCCCCTGGGTGGTCACATTCAAGTGGGCATTTGCAGTGGCTGCATCACGGCTATGGAATTCCCTCCCGGTGGAGATTCGCCTCTCTCTGGATCTTTCTTTCCTTTCGCAGACAATGCAAGACCTGGTCATTTCGCCATGGGTTTGGTGGTGGTGATGAAACAGGTAGTGGGTGGAGTTTTGTTGTTTTAATAATGAGTTTTTCACTGGACCCCTTTTATTGTGGATTTTAATTGTAATATTTTATTATATATTTTATATTTGATGTTTTATGTTTGACCGCCCCAGGCTGCCATTAGGGAGGAGGGGATGGTATAGAAATAAAATAAATAAATACAAAAATAAAATAAGTAAATGAATAGCCACTGTTGGTACCTCTAAAGAAATGGCAACTTCTATGGTGGCAAAACTGTTTTGCTCTTTCACACAGTTCAGTCCAATCCCACACAGAACTTCTGGGAGTCAGGGAAAACAGGACATTTTTGAAGAGTTCTGAATTACAGGAGTTTAGCTGTCTGTGACAGGTTGGTGGCCCAGCCAACCATAAGTTCACTTGGGACTGGCACCACTCACGTTTTTGCTGGCCGCTACTTTGACTTCCCATACCTCTGGCTGTTTCTTTGTCTCAGGGAAGGTGTTCATTGTGCCTGCTTGCTCCACAGACATCCTCATTATCAGCGCAGGGTTTCATTGGGAAATGAGCTCCCAGTAATGGTTAGTCCTCCATATAGTGCACCTCTCTCAGTTTGTTGTCCCTCTGCCAGAGGGATTGGCCTTATCAGCAATTTCCACATGTGACTTGACCGTATCTCACTCAGCCCAAGGTGTTCTCTCCATTCCACTGAGTGGCTGGGGTGTCACCTTGATGAGATCCCCCAAGTCTTCACCCTGCACTCAGCCTTCTTGCCCATTAGATGTTTCTCTCCTTTAGAGCCCTAGATTCTCTAGGCCAACACCCTGGGTGCCTTAACGGTCCCTAAGCCTAGCCTCCAGATGTAACTGGTGAAAAGCACTCCTGGCCACCACTGCAACCTGGCAATCCAGGCGCAGCAATAGATCCAAGAGCACCCCAAGGCTGTGTCGTGGATTTTCAGGCTGAAATGAGAGGAGGCTGCAGCCGGAACGTTCCATCAGGTTTATTCAGATGCACAGCTGTGGGACCACTGGTATTGTTACCAATGGACCCTGCCTTACAGCAGAGAGATTTCTTTTATACCCAGTAGTAAACAAGCAACCACACGTGGTCGGGATCTAATCATACATGTACACACATAACCATATCTGACAGAAAATACCTCTTATTACTAGGCAGAAATTGGGTTGCTGATGCAAGCAAGTTCATTTCCTTGGAACTAGAGATAAGGGGGCCCAAGGGTGGAGCGGGACATCTGTCAGGGAGTGTAACTAACCCACACACACATGTGTCAGCATTAGATATAGATAAGGGCCAGCACAAAGATGACAACAGGAAACCTCCTGGAAAGCTTTGCAGCATTATTTTCTTAATAGGTTATTAGAGCAAAAGGCAAGCTGCATTGCATAGTAATGGAATCTTAGGCCTAAAGCATTCTCAAGGATTTGTAGGCCAAAATACTATATAGCTTTGGGATTCTTCCATAGCTGCAAACCTGAGTGACCAAACCTGAGTTGATGGGTTGGAACCCATCAACAACAGGGGCCCCTATGTCTCCCAGGTCACAGCTGGTCAACCATCATCACTTTGGTCTTGTATGGATTCAGGTTCAATCAGCTCTCCCGCATCCAGCCCCCAACAGCATGCAGGCATTGGGTAAGCACAGAGATTGCAGGATCTCGGTTATATGAAAGAGACAGACAGAGTTGGGTGTCATCAGCATACTGATGGCACTTCACTTCAAATCCTCGTACAATCTTGCACAGGGGCTTCAGACACACAGGAGTGGGAACAAGATGAAACCCTCCGGGACCTCCCACAAGGAAGCCCCTTTTGGGGGGGGGGGGGCAACGAGCCACTGCCCATCACCACTCTCCAGGTCCTCCCAGCCAGGAATAAGCAGAATCACCCAAGAGCAGTCCTGCGAACCCCAGGCAGCTCCTGCAGCCATGCCAGCACCACCCCATGATCAACTGTATCAAAAGCCAGTAAGAGATCTAACAAAATAACAGAATCAATACAGTACAACTGTGTAGCAGGGAGCAGGCTTTTGGGCCCTTTAAAGGACTTGTGGTGCTACTATTTGAGGCTCAGGTGCTACGTGGAATGCAGAACAGCGCCAGAGGTCTCACACCTGTGCTTGAGCGTGGCGGAGCCATCCCAAAGCTTAAAAGCCTAAGGAAGGCTAAGTACTGAGGGCAGTTGTAAGATGCAGGAGCTAAGAGAGACCTCTGCCTCAGACAAGGAGATTGCTTGGAAGACAGGAGTCTGAGCAGGGTTTGTGTGAAGACAGAGACCCACTCTCAGAGGTGTTGCCTGAGCAGTGGAGTTTGGCGGGCTGCTTGGAGGGTTGTGCCTGGCCCAAAGAAACAGGGGGTATCGTGGGACTGGATATCTGATACACTGTAAAAACAGCAACTGGGATGGCGATGGGACACTATGTAAAATGGAAGACTTGAGCAAAATATCTTCCAACAAGACTGACACTGGACAGGATCTGACACGTACTTATCCAGGTACCCTCTAACCCTCTAACAAAATGCCCTTGTCGATTGCCAAACAGAGGTCAACCACCAAGGCCATAAGCACAGTCTCAGTGCCATGCCTAGGGTGAAATCCTAACTGACATGGGTCCAGGAATCCAATAGCATCATGATGTGCCTGAAGCTCTGAGGCAACCACCCGTTCAAAAACCTTCTCTAAAAAGGGAAGATTTGACAGGGCTGTAACTGGCAGGCAATGTCAAGATGTGCTTTTTTCAGCATGGGTCAGACAACCACAGTTATGAGGCAGTCAAGCAACCTGCCCTCCCAAAGGAAAGCACTGATAACCCCAGCCAGAAATGGCCCCAAAGTGTCCTGGCTAGCTTTCACCAACCAGGTCAGGCATAGATATAATTATCAACTGGTTGCCCACATCACTCCAAGCACACCCTCTGCCATCGGTGGACAATGTGTGTGAATGATACCAGGCTACAAAGGCGTATCAATTTTAGCTGTTTGTGTAAACAGCTTAAGACACTCAATACATGACAGAACTTAAGGCTGCTTGCCCACATTACAGGAGGGAAGGGGGGGAACCAATGAGGGCGATCACATGAGTTCCCAATCGTGGGCACATGGGCTGTAGGGTTATTTTTCCCTTCTCCCATTAAAATCAGTAATGCAATGCAGGGCTGGATTTGATCCCTGCATCGCATTACTGATTTTAATAGGACAAAGGAAAAACAATGCTACAACCATTGTGCCCATGATTGGGGACTCATGTGATTGCCCTCTCATTATTTTGCTTATGGAAATCCCCCACTCCCCTGTAACGCTGGCAAGTAGCCCAAGGCCTAACTCCACAATCAAACTTTAAAATGTTTGTTTTAAACTCTTAACTCTGAAAATCCTCATTTTACCATTGGTGATTAACCCAGAAAACAAGCCAATCATCTCTTGAAATTTCCTCCTTAAAATACCGACATGCACTTGTGATTTAAATACTAACAGTTTTTGTTTCAGGAAAAAAGGAACCAAATTACAGATACAAAGAGTGATTTCTTTAGCAGCTCATTTATGACAGAGGACTGTAAAGCTGAATGAGTCTTTGATCTATATTGGAAAAATGGGTCATTAAAACATTAACAAAAGACTACATGTCTGACAATAACCGACTCAGATGAGCTAATGATATATTAAACTATCCCAAGAGATTTGACAAGGACTATTACTATTTTTTTTAAAAATCTGGTTTAAAATAAAAGGGAATTTGGTTATACAATCATCAGAAAGGAGCAGAGTCACAAAATTGTAAGCACACATTGAGTTTTCTGCAAAAGAACAATGGGTGTTTATAAAATGAGACAAATAACCCACTGGAGTCCGTGTTCATTCTGTGCAGCCCCCACATTTTTTAGCGTGAAGAGCTAAAAAATGGGGAGTTCCCTGCCTGCATTTCATGTGCTGGTGGTAGCTGCCACAGGTGGCGACACTCAGCGCTTTCCTTCTCTCCAAGCCTGGCTCTGATTTTTCCATCACACTCTCCTCTTGCAGCAGTGTGAGTGTTTGGGCAGCTGCAAGAGGAGAACGTCCTTCCTGCACCCTCGCTCTCTACTCTCTCTTCTTGTAGCCTCTTCACAGCTGATTGCTCTATCACAGCCTCCGGAGCTAGCACGCAAGCAGTGATGACCTGTGAAGTGGATGGAAGAGGAGAAAGCGGGGGTGCAGGAAGGACCTTCTCCTCTTGCTGCCGCTTCACAGCTGATTGCTCTCCAGCAGCTGCGCTAGGCAGGATTCTATAGTGCTGGCAGGCCTAGATGTAGGCGAACCTAAATGGATGCGTGGGCACACATTAGCATGCACTAGCCCGTGCAGTGGGCCCACGATATTCTTGGACAATGCCATGAGTGGGGGCTGTGGGCAAACATCTGGAGAACACCTAGCAGTCGGGAAGGAAAACACCCACCTGGTAGATGCCAATGTGGGCTATCATCTCATTTATTTTCACCCAATGTTTGAATGTTCCTACAAGGCAGGGGCTATTTAAAAATAAACTTTAAAAAAACCAGACATACTTTACTAGTCAGGCATAAAAACCACTTGCCGGATTGAGACTTGCACTGGAGGAGGGGGTCTAGGATTGTGAAAATTCAGTTGCCTGTCTATGGGTAAAGATGGAGAAAAACAGCCCAACTTAAAAAATATAGGCAGTGGTATGTTTCTCCTGATGTTTACAAAGCATTTTAGGATCTTCAAAAAGCAGTAGCAACTGAGGATGGCAGCTCTTTCTACACAGAAATTTAGGGCTTCTTTTAAACCACCTCAAACCCGGGTGAACAAGGATTCAGGGCAACTACAGTTCTTTCATAGTGGCAGTTCCATCTTGTTAACACCAATCAAGAAAAGTGTATTTGAAGTGTCAGATGCAGGGGGAAATAGGTTCCAAGACACCAAGTGTTCATTTGCATATCAGTTTCCAAGTATGGGACACTGGACAGGGTGTGTGGGGATGTCTGAATGTTCCCAAAGACTTCAGGTGAGGTACGAACAGCCAATCTTGTGCAGCTAACAGGTAGAGGCATTTGAGACGAGGCTTACAGTTTGTGTTACCATTAAATAAACCTCTGGGAAAAAGTATGCACTACATATGCAGTGCCATTTCTCTGTAGAGAAGGCACTACTTAAACTTTCTCTAGAAACCTCTGGCTTATACACTGAAGTGCACTTCCTTGGAGATTTTAATGGGATGACAATTGTTTTAATCAATTCTCAATATCAATTGAATATCCAAATCTTTTTTTGCAGAATGGACATGATAATTAGTTCTCCTGTAAAAACTGATCAGAGGTCACCTGACAAGCTTGTCTTCCTTGCCTTGTCCCTCATCTGTATGCAAGTCTTCTCAGAATTATATATAAATCTACAGCCAATACTGGCTTAGAATCACTCAAAACAAAAATTGGCAAATCACATTCCATATCTGTTTGTCCCTGAAGTTTTGCTAGTATTCTTTTATTTGCTCACTCAGTTTTCAAGTGTCAATAAGAGAAATTTCCTCCAGGGAAGATGGGATAAGTATTCGGTTAGTTTTCAATTAGTTCTGTATTCAGGTAGCTATCCTCTTAATAGCCTCTCATAGAACAATGCCTTTTTTCCCATTCTAATTAACGAAGAAATAAAGTCATGTGGATTTCCCTTAGAGATATCAAGCTGTTGAGCACCTAAGCATTTTCCCCTATCGTTGCACCTGAAATGCACTATTGTGCAGTCAGAACTCACAACACAGAGGATCATTCAACTTTTGGCTGGTGGCTGCCACTTCAGAATGGTCCATGAATGATGGCATAGCAACAAAAAGTAGTATTGTAGAAGTGATTCAATTCACAAGCTTTGAAGAAAGGAAAAATGTCATAGGAAGAGAGTCACATTGAGAAAGATGTATCAACTTATACATGGTCAGAAAGAAAACTTTCATGCATGTAACTGACTTCAGTCCTCCGATCTAGACGAAGCAATATTAAGATGAAGATGATGTTCAAACATCTTACTTGCTGAATTTAGAAGAGCTGGCAAAACATATAGAACCTTAAAAACCCCACATATTCAGAGGCTGATCTGTCATAGTCATTTAAGAGGATGACAAGCAGAGCAAGGGGTCATTGCTCCTAAAAAGGACGCGGGTACAGGAGAAGTTGGCAGGTAGAGACACCTGTGAGGTCAGGAGCATAAGACAGCAGCAGCAATCTCCTACGTCTTGAGCAAAAGGATCCAATTGTGAAAGAGAGCCTGCTGCAGTCAATACCACTCAGAGAAGAAAGATGTAAAAGGAAAAACATTCTTGTGATGAAGAGGAACCTTGCAATAGTACCACCGAGGGGCACCAAGCTGTCATAAAATGAATGCACAATGGTGCTTTTATTTTACTTACCACAGGCGACTCCCGACTGTTGATGGTGAGGAGGGAGGGGGTTTGGCTGGGAAAGCTTTGCTGCAAAGTTGCAAAAGCTGCCTGGAAGATTGTGCACACCTGTGGGCCGCTGTCTCTCTTCCCCCAGGTAACTTCATAAAAGAGGGGGCAGTCCTGAGGAGGGAGGGAGAAGAGCCATTGGTAGGCCGTTCGCGGGCAGAAGCGGTGTAGGCAGTCCGCCCCAATATTTGGTGGTTACCTGGAGTAGAGAGAGAGTCTCGCCCTGATTCCTTTGGAAGAGGAGACTCAAGTGGTGCAAAGGCTACCCTTGCCGTACTGATTCTGTAGATGATGTGAGCATTCCCAGAGTTGAGTTCCTGCACTGAGAGCAAGGTGGAAAACTTGTTGGATGTGAGAGCAGCTTGAGGGTCTGACCCAGGCAGACACCTGAAGCTGCAGTTGGATCCCCTGAACTTTTGGAAAACAAGTGCTTGCTTGAATCTGCATTTGTATTTCTGAAGAGCTCTTTGCCCTTCTTTGGATTTGTAATTTGGAATTTTATCTGCTGGGACTCCTCTGTTGATTTTAATAGGGGTCCCTTAAACCTACTTATTTACACAGTGTGATACATAGTATTTTAGTGGATTGAATTATGGAATTGCTCTCTCACGTGCTTCTCCCTTCAGTCAGTTTAGCAGAGGAATTAAGGTTGGCAGAGGGATGCCACTTGGTCTCTGGTAATTCACGTGGCTGCACACAATCCAAAATAACACAGTTCTATACCTTAAGGTCAGAACAAAGGGATAAGAAAGCTAATGCCTTGGGCCTGGAACAAGGAAGTGAAAACAATAATCTTATAGCTGGTGGTAAGGGCCAAAAGGGCTCCTGGAGGGTGTGTTATTATTATTATTATTATTAACAAACATTTATATAGCTTCAGCAGTGTACCTGGCACGTTACAAAGTAATAAAATAGACACGGTCCTTGCCCCTAAGGCTTACAATCTGAGAGACAGGAGCTGGGGGAGAGACTTAGGAAGGGGAACAGAGGGCGAGACAAGGGGTCTAACATTCATGAAGATGCGAGGTCTCAAGTGCACGTACTTGGCTTGGTTACGATGAGAATGACAGCAGGCAGGTCCATGTTGCAAGGATAAGGGTAAACCGATCGTAGGTATAGGAATAGTGGCTCAGCAGGATAAAGAGTCAGACAGAGCAGAGCGAAAGAGGTGAGTTTTAAGGAGAGATTTGAAGGTATGAAGGGAGGGGGCAAGGCGGATGTGGACGGGGAGGGAGTTCCAGGCATGGGGGGCAGCAAGTGAGAAGGGACGAAGGAGCTTAGGGGAGCAGGGAAGGCGTGGAAGGATGAGAGAAGGGACAGAGGAGGAGCGAAGTGCATGGGCTGGAGTATGGAGGGCGATAAGTGTTTTGGGTTTGGATGCGAAGCTAGGTAAAACAGAGCAACTATTCCATTCCTTTACTGGGGATAACGCCTCTTACAGTTTAAGACAAGCAGGAGCTTTGGATATTAGGTTCAAAGAGTTAGATAAGATGGAAGGACTGGGAGAGATGATCTTCCAAAATGAAGATTTTAGTAGGGGGCCTCTGGCTGGAGTTCAGTAAAGCTATGGGCAATGGGGATACCTCTAAAGGAAGAGGGATAGATGGTACCACACAAACCTTAGTAGGTCAGCATCAAATTTCCCCAGACAGATTATGCTCCCTGTTTAAAGAGTTGCATGATTCAGAGGAGAGTACTAGAATCAAAGCAAGTAGCACTCCCTTGACCAAATGGCCTCCTTCCCAGAAGGCTATGAAGAACACTCCAAGGGTGGACTCTCAGACAAAGGATAGGTCTAAGATGAATTTAAGAAATTGAGAGGTTAATAGCTCAAGAGATATTTTTACCAATTCTCCTCTGAAAATATGGCTACAGGAAAACAGATCCTGCTGGGCCTTGGCCCTAATATTTAACTTTAGTAAAAGAAGGAAATATTTTTTTTTGCTGAGAGGTTCAGTGCTAGATGTCTCCTCCTTAAATGACTTCATTAAACATTCTAGGAGACTATTGATACAACCTCCTAGAGCGCTCTGTGATAGGAGGTTTGTAAGATGGGAAATTGGTTTTAATGATAAAACAGTAGTAGAGAATATATGGAGTGCATGCAGCTCACTTAGAACTACAGGTATTTTCATACAGAGTTGAAAATTCTCTGGCTAGAGCCATTCTATGCCCTAGGGATACTAGGTTTTGTTTGCCGCATGTTAGTCCTCCAGTGCCTCAGATGGTGACTGTACCCACTCTCCGAGTAACAAAGTTAAAGAGTGACTTGATTCAGGAGATCTTTTCTTCTTCTCTGGATGAATTATCTGTATCAACTATGCAAACTGTGGTTGAATGGGGTACGGTCGACGGGAGGTGCTCTTTGGCTGCCTCGTCACCTGGAAATATGACTGCTTCAAGTATGCCAGCACTGGAAAGCCCTGAAGGGTCTTTTCAAAGACAAAAGGATTTTGAGAATATCTCCCCGTATATGGCCCTGAAGGGTATTCCAAAAGGTTTGAATAGAGAAATAGATAAGCAGGGAGAAGGATCTGGGGTGACCTCTTCGGATGTACCTCCAAGAATGGTCTGACATTGATTTCTGTACTCTCTTGGAATATAGAAGGAGTTACAAGCAAGTTTTCAGATGAGGAATGGAGAGAATTTGTTAATCAGTATCATATTCTTTGCTTTCAAGAAACTTGGCTCTCATCGGAGGATACGAACTCACTTGAGTTTGTTGGCTATTATAAGCATGTGGCTCCTGGTGCGAGTATGAGTACGTTGGGGCACCTTTCTGGCGGGGTGATCACCTTGATCTCCTCTGTTTTCAGGACAGAGCAGGTCACACACAGTTCAGCTTGGAAACGGTCTCATAGTTGAGATAATGATTAAGGGAGCCCCCTCCCTTATTCTCATTAGTATTTATGTGCCACTGGAGTAATCTGTTTTTTATGACAAATCTATTTGCCCTAAATTAGATATCCTTTTGGGACTCATTAGAGGTCTCTTTTCCTCAATCGCCTATCCTACTTGTAGGTGACAAATACTAGAACAGGATCACAGTTGTCAGTTAGGCGATATGGAGGTGCTGGGCTGCTTGAAAATTCCAGATAGGGTGTCCAAGGACCAAGTGGTTAATAGCACAGGTGAAGTCCTATTAAAAGTCCTTGGGATACATAATATGGTGATTCTTAATGGGAGGCATGACATGGACAAATTTTGTGAATATACATATGACTCATGGCAGGGTGCTAGTGTTTTAAGATTATGCAATTACCTCCATATTTAACTATGACCAATATGTGGAGTTTATACCCCAGACCTGATAGTAGTCACTACCCACTGGGGATAGGTTTTGCTACTGGGTCCCAATCATCAGTCTCAAATACGATCTATACTCTTTTGATGACCCAATCTCCTGGGATATGTTGAGTAAAGTGGGCATATCCTGTACATGTTAAAGTCATGGACATGTTAGGCTCAGCTGATTTTTGTCAGCTTAGAGAAATTGCCCAGTGGATGGACTCTCAGTATGTTCCGATGCTTTAGGCAAGGTTCTAGATTCCCTTATGCCTTTACTTACTAAGAGCACTCTTGTTTCAACCCGCCGGAAGTATTTTTCATACTCCAGTTGGTTTGATGAGTGCCAGCAGGGGGGAAAAAAAGAGCTTCTTGCTTTACGTAAGGGTTTGGGCTGTTCAACAGTTACCATGCATCTGGGAAGCCTTTATAAATTCTAGAAGAGTTTATAAGAAGCTACTTCATAGCAAGAAAGCAGCTAGAGACATGCAGACCTGGGCAGACCTTCAGATTGCCTCAAGACGAGATTCTGCTAAATTTTGGACTATTATTAACTTCTTCTTAAAGCCAAGAAATCATGGTATGATTACACATATTGAGGAGGAAACTTGGATTGCTTATTAGAGAGGTGTGTTTAAGAGGTTCTGGAGATGGCCAGACTTCTGAAGCAGTTACTATAACAAAGATGTCAACAAGGGTATCACTTCCTGATCTCTTGGAGAAAATGATATCCCGCTATATTTCCAAGCTGGGGTTGCGTAAAACCCCGGGCTTGGACTTCATCCCTGCAGAGGTCTTTGAGTTCACTTCCTGGTGGATACCGGTTCTCACTATATTGTTTACCTTATTTACTCAGTTCAAATGTTTTCCATCTTCCTGGGGTATCACAGTAATATGCCCAGTAATACTCCCAGTGTTCAAGAAAGGGAACAAAGAGGATCCAGCTTGCTATAGGCCGCTAAGCCCTTTGGCAGTGATAAGCAAGATCTATGCTCGCTACTTACTAGAACTTGAAAAATGGGTGGGCGGAAATGAACTTCTAGCAGAGCAGCAGGCAGGCTTCCGCCAAGGGCAGTCAGCTACTGCTAACGGTTTTATTCTCTCACATCTAATAGACAAGTATGTTTCAATGGGGGGGGGGGGGGGGGGG
>QEPC01000081.1:229516-270833 GCA_003113815.1 Sphenodon punctatus
GGGGGGGGGGGGGGAGAAAAGCCTATTTGTAGCCTTAACTACTTCTCACGAGCTTTTGACTCTGTTAACAGATTTAAAATATGGTCAAAAGGTAGTGCAGATGGGCAACACCACCTATTGGAACCGCTGATTGAGCTCCATCGAAATTCTAGTGCCGTGGTAAGGCTGGGCAATACAGGCAGAGTGTCCAAACCTTTTAACACCGATGTAGGAGTCCGGTGCCTACTGCCACCAATACTCTTTAGCCTTTTCATAAATGATCTGGTTAAGTCTATCGAAGAGGTCAATTCTACACCCCCAAAAATGATGGAACGGCCATTAAGTATCCTACTATATGCAGATGACATACTTTTATCACAAACTAAATTAGGTCTCCAGCAGTGTTTGAATCGACTAGATGTCTATTGTATAGAATATGATTTAAAAGTAAATCTGAAAAATCAGAGGTTATTTGCTTTGGAAAGTAGCGAGCTCAATATAAATGGTCTTTAGGAGAACATCGGTTAGCCCAAGAATGTTAATTTGGGAGTGAATTTCTCTGCATCAATTTCCTGGGTGGCTCACAGGGATTCTCTGGTAAATAAGGCATTGAACTCAATTGCAGGGATTCTCAGAATATATAGGGCCTCTCAGTCTGTGAATGTAGTTCAAGCTATCGAAGTATTCAAAGCTAAGGGCTTGGCACAACTTCTTTATGGCAAAGTTTGTTATCCATGTTATTACTGGGGAATGGAGGCTGTTCAAAATAAGTTTATACGTGGAATATTGGGTGCCCCAGTGTCTACACCACTTACTATGCTTGGGACTGAAATGGGTCTTTTCCCTATATCTACGTTAGTGACTATTAGAGCTGTCTCGTACTGCAATAAGATCTCTAGGTTAGAGTCTACACGTCTTCCATATAAGTGTTGGCTAGAGCAGCGATCTCACGTAGGGAGCTGGAAATTCTGGTGGTGGACTGGGGCTAAAGTATTGACCCAAGCAGGTTTTCCTGTAGAAACATGTGGGATACTTAGATCTTTTACCTTTTCTAAAGCAGAGGGTTTTTGATATCTCTGCGCAAGATGAGTTATTCCACCCTCAAGTTAATTAGCACAGTGGTACTCCATGGCCAAGGCAACCTTTTCTTTAGAACCCTATTTGGTTCTACCTTCAAGCATTCAAACTGCAAAAGAGGCTGACAGCCCGTTTCCAATTATTTTATTCTGAGGTTGTTAGAGGAAGATAACAAGGAGACAACTACTGTGATCGATTGTGCTCGTTTCCATATGTACACAACGGTGCTCACGCTGTGACAGAAGAAATGGGGGAACTGACAAGAACAGGTGGTGCAGTAGCACTGGGGTGTGCCCCCCAATGCTTCTGAGCCCCAGTGCAGCTGCATTGCCTGTCCCTATTATATCACAAGCACATTACACCAGTGCTTCGTTCTCTGCAGTGACTGAGTAGACTTTCGGGCCCAATTCAAGGGGTTGTTTTTGATCTTTAAAGCCACAAATGGCCTAGGCCCCACTTATCCGCAGGACCACCTCATCTTCTGGGTCCTGAATCAGCCTCTGCAGTCAGCCAGGGCGCACTCCTTGAGGTTCCCCGGGTCTAGACCATAGGGAGGGTGTTCTCGGTGGCTGCACTGCAGCTGTGGAACTCCCTGCCACTGGAGGTCCTAAGACCTCCCCTCTTTCCATAGAAAGTGTAAGACCTGGCTGTTCAGCCAGGCCTCTGGAGAGGGAGACTGGTGATGGGGTGTAATCTGTTTACTCTTACAGGGTTCTTTTAATGTTTTATGGTTTGGTTTTGCTTGGATTATTCTTATGATGTTGTGAGCCACCCTGGAGGTGTGTGACCAGGAGGGGGAGACAAAGAAATGCTAGAAAATAAATGAATATCTATGCCCCGTCACCTCCCCTCTTCTTTCATGTCATGCTGTGCCGAATCCTCCTTCTCACCTCGTGCTGCTGAAGTTTCCCGTGAGGAAATCACCCCTCAGGCTTCCTGCGTGCCTGGGAGTCAGAATCATGGCAGGGGAGGAGAAGTCTGGACTAAGTCTGATGTTGTGGAGTATGAGTGCTGCAGGTGTGGACCACAACAGAAAGTACCTGTGGGGGACACACACACACACACACACCCATGTCACCCTACGTGTCATCCATGTCTTAGGTAAGCTGAGAACTTAATCTAGTAGACTGTAGGTGAACTTTTCAAGCCTTGTATGTAATCCTCTAATGATCACACAAACTTACAGCCACATTCTATCATGGATAATAAAATAAGAAGTTACAGACCACCAGGTATCCTGGAATGATATTGGATGTCACAGCAAAGACTTTATTCCAAGTCATTTTACCTATTATTTGAAAAGATCTTATCTTGTAAGTATTGATCGTGTTGAATTCACTCTTGTTACCATTGTGTTTTAGCTGCACACGTTAAGTGCTTTCAGTGGCTTTAGCATTGTAACTAGTTCAGTTAAGAACTCCAGTAAACACTGGAGCAGCAGTTCTTTACATAAATTCTGAATGGACAGACTTCATCTTTAATAAGATGCAGGAAAAGCCAAGAGCATGTACATATAATAGGTGTGGGAGTCATGAAAGCAGGCAAGAGACCGAGAACAGGAGGATAGCACTAGCCAACCTGCCTGAAGGGTAATCTCCTTCACATCAAACAGGTAGCTAGTTACTAGATGCTGGTTCATTTCCATCCCTTTTGCCTGTTCAACTGGTGAGAAGCAGAGCAGAGAGGACTCAAAAATGTAGCCAGAACTCTAAAGTCATTTCCCACCCCTGTAAAGAAGCCAACAATGATTAATGATCTGAGAAAGGGAGTAAGCTGTGAGGTGATCAGACTTGTAGACAATACCAAGTTATGCAAGATAGTTAAGACCAGGGTAGACTGAGGAATTGGGGGAGGATTTTGAAAGACTGAGCAACCAAATGGCAGATGAATTCAAATGTTGACAAAGTACAAAGTGATACAAACTGGGGGGGAAATAATCCTAACTATACATACACAGTGGTGGGTTCTAAATTAGGTGTTACCACTTAGGAAAAGATCTTGGAGTGATTATGGACAATTCAATGAAAACTTCAACTCAGTATGGCATCAATCCAGAAAACAAGCAGAATGTTAGGAACTATTTGGAAAGGGATAGAGAATAAAAAAGAAAATAATGCTACTATATAAATTTATGGTGCAAAAGATATAGTAGAACTGGAAAAGGTCCTGAGAAGGGCAACAAAAATGATAACTGGTATGGACATGCTTCCATTCAAGAGGCAGCTTGATAGGTTAGGGCTCTTCAGCATGGAGAAAAAAAAAAAAAAAAAAAAAAAGAGGACACTGGGGGAGGGAGAAATGATGAAGTTTATAAATTCATCAGCTGTGTGAAAGTAAATAGGTAAGCAAGTAAATAATTGGCTGCAGATTTAACAAATAAAAAGAAAATACTTTTTCATGCAGTGCAGAATTCACTTATGGAACTTGTTGTCAGAGGATGTTGTGAAAGCCAGTAGTGTACCTGGGTTGAAACAAGGATTGGATGAATTATGGAGAATGGGTCCGGTCCATAAATGCTTATTAGTCAAGTAGGTCAGAGGACAACTTCTGACTACCAGGAAATTGATGACTCAATTTTTAATTTAAATTTATTTATTTATTTATTTAAACTTCTGTTCTGGCCTTCTTCTAAGGCTCAGGGCAGCTTACATAAAATACATTAAATTGTTGTGTACTGCTCCAAAATGACGAAGAGTGGTCACTGTTGGAGATAGGATACTGATGGATCCCACTGGTCTGACTCAGGACGACACTTATTCTTAAATTCTGCTAAAGAGCATTGCTCTTACAATTAACTGGTATGAACATCTCATGAGGATTTTAACACGGATTATGAGAAGATGATAGTTTACAATATGACCACATTTTTTACTCCTGACTTTCTCACCAAGACCAAATAGATGCTTATTCCCTAGGCCCATGACAGTGCTCTTTTGCTCCAGTAACATGGGAATAAGTATTCACGTATGAATGTGGCACTAGGACAGAAACCACTAGCACTGAAGTTAGCCCAGTGGCGGCTCTCAATTTTTAACGTATGATGATCACTTCCACAGTGCTCCAAGACAAGGAAAGGGCCTAGTGTGCTCATATCTGCAGGATGAAGAATAAAAACAGCATCTGGATTCCCCACAACTACAAGCTACCAGCCACGTCACCCTTATTTTGGCAGGAGGATAAGCTCTCTCCAAAGTGTGGAAGTCAGCAGTATGAAGAGTTTCTGGTCATTGCTGCTGCCGATAGTCTTCCGGGCCCAATTCAAGGTGTTGGTTTTGACCTTTAAAGCCCTAAACGGCCTGGGCCCCACCTATCTGCAGGATCGCCTCGCCCTCCAGATTCTGATTTGGCCTCAGCGGTGGGCTGGGGACACCCTTCTTGAGGTTCCCCGGGTTTCCTGGGTGTTAACCATGAGGAGGGCATTCTTGGTGGCCACTCTGTGGCTGTGGAACTCCCTCTCGTTGGAAGTCCGCCTGGCCATAGACCTCCCCTCCTTTTGTAGGCAGTGTAAAACCTGGCTGTTCTGCCAGGCCTTTTCCAAGGGAGACCAGATGAGTGGGGGTTTTAGTGTGGGGTTATTTTAACGTGGCGTTAATGTAATAATTTTATGCGCTTTTAAATGTTGTTAGCTGCCCCGAGCTGCTTGTGCAGGAGGGGACGGCCTATAAATCTAAAAATCAAAAATAATATACTTTTTGATGAGCTCATAGATGGTTTTTCTATGGTAATTCGTTGTATAACCTGTGAAAAGTGCTGTGGTAACTAGCTAGTCCTAAAAAGGAGAAAGTAGCATTAAACACCAGTTACTAAATCCTAGTCTAAAAGGCCCAGAATTCAGTGACTTGACGCAGACCACAGTCCAGCAGCGGGATGGGGGCTATCCAGTCTTTTGCACAGAGTGCAAACGTACGATTATCTTCCTGTTGGGGAGAGGTCATGCCTGTGCACCCAGTGAAAGAGCTCCTAGCTCTTCGAGAACATGTGCAGTCTCTGAAGGTTGAAGTGGCAGAACTGGAGGAGATGAGGACAGAGGTATATAAGAGGAGTGCTTGATGGACATAGTAGAGCAGTCCCACCTCCTCTGTGGTGCTTTGAAGCAGCAAGTCCTCCAGGAAGCACAGCATCGAACTGGAATGGCAGGAAGTGATCCCATAGCTGGGACCTGCCTTTCAGGCGATGTTTTATCCCATCCATCCAATACTTTTATTAGCTTTTACCATATACATAAAATATTTACAAATTACAGACTGTATATACATATAAAAAACAAAAAATGTATAATTCCTCTAAATGCAAAATTTAGTATAAATAAATCATCTAAATTAGATAATGACTGATAGCCTTATCACAAACTAGTAAAGACTATAAAATTATAATATTTAAACATAAATTTCACATTAGAATCCAAACATCATTTATGGATAGTAACCATCAGAGGTCAAAGTATACTATCTAACCATCAGCTTATGTTTACATGCAGCCAGAAATAAAAAAAAGTTGCAACGGCTTTCGCAACATTCTCCATAGTAGGGCACAATAATAAGTCTAATTTGTTCTCCAATGATAGCCCTGCCTTTTTTCCAATTAACAGAAGCATCCACTGAATACTTAGTTCCTCATAAAAAGGACAGCAGACTATAATGTGCTCTATAGTTTCTATTTCATTCAAATCACAAGGGCACATGCGGAGTACGAGTTTATCTCCCCTGAGTTATTGCTGAATCTAGTAGCTGAAACCTCAGCAAAGTCAAACTCCTTCGCAAATTTCTACTGGATAAAAGTGCAAGATAAAATTCAAAGCCAAATGTTTGTTTCAGTTTTGCATACCAGGGGGCAACCTTCCACAATTTCACTTTTTCCATATCTTCCTGGCAGGCAATATCTGTAAGTCTTTGCCAGATCAAACTAATTTGTTGTGCTGGGGATTTCGCTACTAAATATGGAAAAGAAAATCCTGCCTTAGCTAGTATAGAGGTAACTTGATTAAACCACATATATCTGGGGGTGCCAGAGTATTCAAATTGCTTCATAAGGCACAAATACATCAAGCTCATATTTCAAGCTACACAATACTTCACAACTGAAATCGATGCTAATAACTGTACTGAATCTACACCCACTTCAGCTTGGACCACAGAGCCTGATACCATCAATAATTCTCTAAGGAACTTATTTTGCAACAATTCAAGTACATTATTCCCTACACTGGGCAGAATTTCTGCTCCATACAGAAGTTATCTCTGAGATTTGATTTTATATATTTGCATTACTGAGGCCACCTTAACATACTTAGATGTAGCTGCAAGTCTAGAGATACTTTTAGCAGAACAAATGGCCTTTATGCTCACTCGCATTCTATGCCTTTGCCACTTTCCATTACTAGAAACAGTCACACCTAAATAGGTATAAGTTTTGAGTTGTCTTAACTGGTGCCCATCTAGATGCCACTTAAAATTACGGGATCTCTTCCCCATCACCACCACGTGGAATTTTTCATAAATTCATTTCCAGGTTGTTTTTCTTGTAGTAGCTACTAAAGGTAGTTAATCCTTGTAATCCATTCTTAATCTGGGAAAGCAAGACAATATCGTCCACATACAAGAGAATAGATAGTGGAGGATCTTCCACTTTAAGCAGAAAATGGACTACTTCAGCCATTTTATACACTACATTATTAATATATAAATTAAAAAGCAACAGTGCAAGGACACAGCTTTCCCTTATACCAGAGGTTGAAGATAATGTCCCTTCTGTACCATGTTTTACTCTTGTAACCATGTTCTCATATACTAGGGTAATCATCTCTAGCAACTGTGCATTAATACCTAGCTTCCTGAGTTTTACCCATGCGTTACAATATCATTGCAGGGTTCTATTCTTTCCCCTCTCCTGTTCAACGTGTATATGCAATCATTGGGCAAGATCATCTGGAATAGTGGAATTCAGTGCCATCAATATGCCGACGACACCCAACTCTATCCTTTTCATTGGACCTGGACCCTGCAGTCTGTGCCGACACTATGTCTGGCAGCTGTGGGAGACTGGATGAGGGTGAGTCGACTGAGGCTGAATCCCAATAAGACAGAGGTGGTGTTAGTGGGGGAAGGCGATGGATGTGGCATCCCCCAACATTGATGGGGTCCGCCCCCTGTTGGTACCTCAGGTCAAGAGTCTGGGAGTGCTCCTTGACTTGGAGTTCCACCTAGACGCCCAGGTTAGGGCTGTGGCGAGGAGCGCTTTTCACCTTACATCTAGTGCGTCGGCTTTGGCCATATATCTCAGACTCTGAGCTGCCCACTATCATTCATGCTTTTATTACCTCAAGATTAGACTATTGTAACGCGTGAGTACAGGACAATGATTTAACTTCCTGAGTTTTACCCACACGAGAGGTCCTGGGGAGATGAGAAATGTTTCCCAGGATTATTTATTTATACACACATTTGTAGCCCGCTCCCTCCTGCACAATGACAGCTCGGGGCCGCATAAAGCTCTTAAACTGGTATTGATTGGATCTGTAGATTTCCTAGACAGAATGCAGAACAAGTCCCACAGACTCCTATCCAATTCCTGCATGTGGTCAAATTCTATTCGTGCATTCAAGTCTCCAGCTATGATCAACAATGCTTTAGCATAGTTCAGATGCAAGGAATCTACATATTCCTCTAACTGTACCCAACTGTCAGTTTTATAAAATAAGGTATTATCTGGTGGAAGGTACATGTTAATTAGTAATACCTGATCACCTCTCAGATTCCTAAAGAACCCCCTCTGCAAGAGATCATTATCCAGCTGAAGAGATTTGCTGGATCCACCCAAAGAATAAGCAATAAAAATTGCTAAGCCTTGTGAAACTCTCCCCGTTGATAATTTTTCTTCCCCCGACAAAAGAATGATAATTCTGTATATTACATACTGGCCCTCTAGGAGCCATGTTGCCTGAAGGCAAATATCAGCAGCTCTTTGCAGAAAGCTGGCCCAATCCAAAGAATTTCTCTTACACCCAGTAACNGCCTTATCACAAACTAGTAAAGACTATAAAATTATAATATTTAAACATAAATTTCACATTAGAATCCAAACATCATTTATGGATAGTAACCATCAGAGGTCAAAGTATACTATCTAACCATCAGCTTATGTTTACATGCAGCCAGAAATAAAAAAAAGTTGCAACGGCTTTCGCAACATTCTCCATAGTAGGGCACAATAATAAGTCTAATTTGTTCTCCAATGATAGCCCTGCCTTTTTTCCAATTAACAGAAGCATCCACTGAATACTTAGTTCCTCATAAAAAGGACAGCAGACTATAATGTGCTCTATAGTTTCTATTTCATTCAAATCACAAGGGCACATGCGGAGTACGAGTTTATCTCCCCTGAGTTATTGCTGAATCTAGTAGCTGAAACCTCAGCAAAGTCAAACTCCTTCGCAAATTTCTACTGGATAAAAGTGCAAGATAAAATTCAAAGCCAAATGTTTGTTTCAGTTTTGCATACCAGGGGGCAACCTTCCACAATTTCACTTTTACCATATCTTCCTGGCAGGCAATATCTGTAAGTCTTTGCCAGATCAAACTAATTTGTTGTGCTGGGGATTTCGCTACTAAATATGGAAAAGAAAATCCTGCCTTAGCTAGTATAGAGGTAACTTGATTAAACCACATATATCTGGGGGTGCCAGAGTATTCAAATTGCTTCATAAGGCACAAATACATCAAGCTCATATTTCAAGCTACACAATACTTCACAACTGAAATCGATGCTAATAACTGTACTGAATCTACACCCACTTCAGCTTGGACCACAGAGCCTGATACCATCAATAATTCTCTAAGGAACTTATTTTGCAACAATTCAAGTACATTATTCCCTACACTGGGCAGAATTTCTGCTCCATACAGAAGTTATCTCTGAGATTTGATTTTATATATTTGCATTACTGAGGCCACCTTAACATACTTAGATGTAGCTGCAAGTCTAGAGATACTTTTAGCAGAACAAATGGCCTTTATGCTCACTCGCATTCTATGCCTTTGCCACTTTCCATTACTAGAAACAGTCACACCTAAATAGGTATAAGTTTTGAGTTGTCTTAACTGGTGCCCATCTAGATGCCACTTAAAATTACGGGATCTCTTCCCCATCACCACCACGTGGAATTTTTCATAAATTCATTTCCAGGTTGTTTTTCTTGTAGTAGCTACTAAAGGTAGTTAATCCTTGTAATCCATTCTTAATCTGGGAAAGCAAGACAATATCGTCCACATACAAGAGAATAGATAGTGGACGATCTTCCACTTTAAGCAGAAAATGGACTACTTCAGCCATTTTATACACTACATTATTAATATATAAATTAAAAAGCAACAGTGCAAGGACACAGCTTTCCCTTATACCAGAGGTTGAAGATAATGTCCCTTCTGTACCATGTTTTACTCTTGTAACCATGTTCTCATATACTAGGGTAATCATCTCTAGCAACTGTGCATTAATACCTAGCTTCCTGAGTTTTACCCATGCGTTACAATATCATTGCAGGGTTCTATTCTTTCCCCTCTCCTGTTCAACGTGTATATGCAATCATTGGGCAAGATCATCTGGAATAGTGGAATTCAGTGCCATCAATATGCCGACGACACCCAACTCTATCCTTTTCATTGGACCTGGACCCTGCAGTCTGTGCCGACACTATGTCTGGCAGCTGTGGGAGACTGGATGAGGGTGAGTCGACTGAGGCTGAATCCCAATAAGACAGAGGTGGTGTTAGTGGGGGAAGGCGATGGATGTGGCATCCCCCAACATTGATGGGGTCCGCCCCCTGTTGGTACCTCAGGTCAAGAGTCTGGGAGTGCTCCTTGACTTGGAGTTCCACCTAGACGCCCAGGTTAGGGCTGTGGCGAGGAGCGCTTTTCACCTTACATCTAGTGCGTCGGCTTTGGCCATATATCTCAGACTCTGAGCTGCCCACTATCATTCATGCTTTTATTACCTCAAGATTAGACTATTGTAACGCGTGAGTACAGGACAATGATTTAACTTCCTGAGTTTTACCCACACGAGAGGTCCTGGGGAGATGAGAAATGTTTCCCAGGATTATTTATTTATACACACATTTGTAGCCCGCTCCCTCCTGCACAATGACAGCTCGGGGCCGCATAAAGCTCTTAAACTGGTATTGATTGGATCTGTAGATTTCCTAGACAGAATGCAGAACAAGTCCCACAGACTCCTATCCAATTCCTGCATGTGGTCAAATTCTATTCGTGCATTCAAGTCTCCAGCTATGATCAACAATGCTTTAGCATAGTTCAGATGCAAGGAATCTACATATTCCTCTAACTGTACCCAACTGTCAGTTTTATAAAATAAGGTATTATCTGGTGGAAGGTACATGTTAATTAGTAATACCTGATCACCTCTCAGATTCCTAAAGAACCCCCTCTGCAAGAGATCATTATCCAGCTGAAGAGATTTGCTGGATCCACCCAAAGAATAAGCAATAAAAATTGCTAAGCCTTGTGAAACTCTCCCCGTTGATAATTTTTCTTCCCCCGACAAAAGAATGATAATTCTGTATATTACATACTGGCCCTCTAGGAGCCATGTTGCCTGAAGGCAAATATCAGCAGCTCTTTGCAGAAAGCTGGCCCAATCCAAAGAATTTCTCTTACACCCAGTAACGTTCCAAGATAGAAGTTTTATACTTCTTTCCTTCAGAGCAGCAGAATAAGTATTCTGCATCCTTAGGTGGGGGAACTAACCCCCCCCCCCTCACCCTATTTTTGATTTTAGACTGTATCTTAGCCCTGTTTTAATATTTTATAATATTTTTAAGTGATTTTATTGTATTTAATGTTTGGAAACCGCCCCGAGCTGCATGGCAGGAGGGGCGGGGTAGAAATTTATAATAAATAAATAAATAAGTCAGTCAATCATTGGTCTTATTTGTTAACAGCGACCTTCATACAACCTGATCCCTATCAGGTACCCACCTCCGTTTAGATAACTGTGCTACTTTAAAGGGCGGCATACCTTTCCCAATAAATTGGGCTGTGCATTTTATCTTCGGGCAGATTACCCTGGATATTACCAGTATCCAATACCACTTTCTGAAACGCTCTGAAGACTGGAACTACCTAGACCAATCGAGTCCCTCATGCTTCTTTCCTCCAAAAACCATCCTCCCATAGTACAGAATTATTTCCATCCTTATTTAAAGTGGGGGAGGGGGAAATCAGTCTGTATTCTCACAATTCATGAGAAACTTTCAATATGACCACTCCTGATAACAAAAACAATTATCTAAGTCATCAGCTTTTAAAATATTTCCTGGTTCTTAAATAGTACTGAAAGACTTGCAGTTCTTTTGGCCTTCATATATAGCCTAATACTGTAAATATCTTTAGCTACTGCAATCAAAATCTTCCTTTCAATAAATTGAATCCAATGGTCCTTCTTTATGCTCAACCTTTTGTTCTTCAATTTAAAATAATCAGGGAAGTTATGGAAGATCAGTCCTTCCAGCAGATGCTGCAGGTCTAAAAAAAAAATTTGCCACACTTTTTTTTTTCTGCCTACACGAATCTCATCTGAAGTGGACGTACACTCTTTCCCTACCTTGGTCAGCAAATTTTGGGAGAAATCCCATTGCCCCAAAAGAACCCTTTGGGGTATTCAGTAAGCCTTCTGAATACACCTCTTTCCTCCTCGAAAGGGAAGAAAGATTTCCTCACCCACTTCTAGCCCTAATTAGGAGAGTTCGTCTCTAGGTAATATCTTACACCGTAGACCTGGATCTTTACAGCCTACTCTCACTGGGCAGCTTGAAATACTTCCTGTTGTGCCTGAAGTCTTATAACATGCGTCAGGTCAGATTGTAATTGCCTTAAAGGGCTATTAAAGTTCTTCACTAAAAAGGAGCATACCTTAAATTCCAAAGAGGCCTTAGTTTCTCCTATTTGTCTTTCTAAACCATATATAATGAAATTTTGGCCTTTTACTACTTCCTCATTCAGGTACCTCCTGACTTGAACAACTTACAGCTTTCTGAACATAGTCTGCCATTATCTAGTTTAGCGAGCTCTTCTCTATAACTATCCAATGTAATAAAATTGGAGTCAGGAGCTGAAAGCTCCTTATACCTAACTGCTTCATCACTTCTACATATTGTCAAACTACTATGATTATTAGGCAAGGTAAGTTCAGGTCCTGGATGCTTGTAGCTATCTAAAATAGCAAGACAGACCTATTCTCGGTGGCTGGGCCGCGGCTCTGGAACTCCCTTCCGGAGGAAGCTTGCCTGGCGCCTAGCCTGTTGACATTCCGGTGAAGTTGTAAGACCTGGCTGTTCGCCCAGGCCTTTGGGAGGGAGGGTGGGTAGGGTGAGGTGAGGTGTTTTAGCTCCCCCACCTATTTTGGTTTTATATTTATAACTTTAGCCCTGTTTTAATATTTTAATAAGTATTATTATGTTTATGAGAGTTTTAATGGTTTTATTGTATTTTAAAGTTGTTGGAAGCCGCCCTGGACTGCATGGCAGGAGGGGCGGGTTATAAATTTATTAAATAAATAAATTAAATAAATAAAAATTTTTTTAAGATCCTGCTAAACAGTTGCGATTGCCTTAATCACTCATCATCAACCCTCCCCATCTCATTTGGGGTCAGTTTCTTAATTTGGCCCAATGAAAACTTAATATCCTTTAATTCTACAACAATGGCACGTTATAAAAGACGTAAAATCATCAGCTAGCTCATTAATAAATGCCTGTAAGTACATGCAAGAGCAAGCCGGCATTGTAGTTGGCGTCAATCCTCCCCCCCCCCCAATCTTAGCACCATTCATCTTTAAATCATTGTCCTGTACTGGTGTGAATTTATCCAAGGTGGCTAAAAAAATTGACTTCTAAAATGGATTGGAGGGTAATTGAGTCTTGATAGTCCCCAGGTGTCAGATCAATGTTCTGATTTTCCCATTTAAAAACACACTTCCTACATTCTTTATATTAATTAACTCTCTCCCATAGTAATAGTGATCATAACAATGCTCAATGAGCTCACAATTATCCTCATACCCTTCAGACTGATTTGCCAATTCCTCAGGATGCAGTATACTGCGTACTAAACTTCTGCGTTTAATCACATAGTTTGTGATTTTTAATTGTGTCAAAATTGATCTGACTGCCCTATATTGCTCTGAGGCCATTATCTCCATCCTTAGTTATTAGCAAATCCATAACAAATAATATTCTCATATCAATCGCTACTCAATCAAGTGCATAAGGCTTCCTATAATACAGTTCAATAGCACCCAAGCAGTAAAATTCCAAGATATCCCCAGCCAATAGTAATTCAAGACAGCCCCCGCCCCCCAAAAAAGATATCACAACACGATTATAAAATACAAATACAAAACAATCTTAAAATATAAACTTTTAGCAAACTGAAACCAAATTACAGCAATATATGGTTTCAAGGGCTCTCTGTGCTGGGCAGCAGTGCCGGCAAGCTGCTTTCCCATCTACCTGCTCCTCTGTCCAACCAAAAATAATAAAGCTTAGGCTGCTCTCCCCCCACAGGGCACTCACTTCAAATGGCACTCCAAAGAGTCAGCAAGGATAATCTTTTGGGTATGAGATGAATGAACTCCCAACCGGGGTGGGGGTGTTACAGCCGATACAGCCTTGCCAACGGCAGACACTCTTTGGGTGTCGTCCTTTGGCTGGCGCCCAAAGGGCCTCACCCCTGCTGTAAATACCTGCAAAAACAGGAGGCCAGGTGTCACCACCCTTCCCCCCTGTACCGAGGAACACAAACTGGGGAAACAGCTCTCCTCCCCCACTGAAGTGTTATCCTCTCACACGGATGATACATCTTGAGAGGTGTGTGTCCAGGAGTGTGGGAATAGGATAGCCATGATAGTTGGTGATTCGATTGCTAGAAGTGTAGATAGCTGGGTTGCTGATGGTTATGACGATGGTATGGTAAATTGCCTGCCTGGTGCGAAGGTAGTGAACCTCACACGTAACCTAAACACAATTTTAGAAAGTGCTAGTATGGAGCCAGCTGTTGTGGGTTCCAATGATGTAAGGAGATGTAAGACTGAGTTCTGGAGGCCAAACTTAGGCTTCTAAGTAGGAGACTGAAGTCCAGAACCTCTAGAGTAGCATTCTCAGACATGTTCTGAGTTCCACATGCAGGAACTCAGAGGAAGGCTGTGCTCCAGAGTCTCAATGTGTGGATGATACTATTTATTTATTTGCTCTGCCCTTCCCTTCCCTCAAAGGCTCAGGGCAGCTTACAGTATAAAATATATAAGCATAAGGCACATAAAAACAGATATAAAAACATAAAAGCAATTAAAGAGAGACCCTATACCCCACCCACCAACCCGTCTAACCCATTGCCAAACAAGAAGGTCTTGCACCTCTTCTAAAGGGTAAGCAGGCTCTGGCTTAAACAGATTTCCAAGGGGGGAGAGTTCCATAAATGATGGTGCAGAGGGAAGGGCTTCAGATTAATTAGGAACTAGGGAATCTTTTTGGGAAGGAGGAGCCTAAACTGACGGGATGGGCTCCACCTTAACCAAAACGGAACCCAGCTGAAGGCACTAAAAATAAAGAGATAAGAGCAGTTTTTAAACAAGAATTATGGGGGGGAAGCTTTACAGGTACTGAAGAGCGCATAGTTTAGACAGACATCTCCAAAGGAAGCTCTTAACTTGAGAAAGTTAGATTACATAAGAGTAGATGTAAAATTAGAGTAGATGAAATAAGGTAATAAGGCAGGCCAAAAAGAAATTTAAGGAGCAACTTGCTAAAGATGCTAAAATTAATATTTTTTTTCAAGTACATCAGAAGCAGGAAGCCTGCTAGAGTGTCAGTTGGGCCGTTAGATGACCAGGGGCTGAAAGGGGTGCTTGGGGAAGAAAAGGACATTGCAGAGAAGCTGAATGAGTTCTTTGCTTCAGTCTTCACTGGAGAGGATGTTGGTGAGATAGGCATGCCTGAACCTTACTTTGTAAGTGAAGAATTGGAAAAACGGTCACAAGTCAACATGACTCTGGAGGAGGTCCTAGAGCAAACTGACAAACTAAATACTAACAAATCAACAGGACCAGATGATATTCACCCCCAAGTTCTGAAGGAACTCAAGTATGAAATTGCAGACCTACTGTTAGTAATTTGTAGCCTATCGCTAAAATCTGCCACTGTACCGGAGGGTGGCAAATGTAACCCCGATATTTAAAAAGGGATCCAGAGGTGATCCTGGAAACTACAGACAAGTAAGCTTGACGTCTGTGGTGGGCAAAATGATGGAAATTATAATTAAGAACAGAATCGCTGGGCATGTTGATAAACATGGTTAATGGGGAAGAGTTAACATGGATTTAGCAAAGGTAAGTCATGCCTCACTAAGCTGTTGGAATTATTTGAGGGTGTAAATAAGCATGTTGACAAGAGAGACCCAGTAGGTATAGTGTACCAGGATTTCCAGAAAGCATTTGATAAGGTCCCACATGAGACACTTGAGAAAATTAAAAAGTCATGGGATAGGAGGTAGTGTCTTACTATGGATCAGAAGCTGGTTAAAGGATAGGAAGCAAAGAGTAGGACTGAATGGTCAGTTTTCATAACTGAGAGATGTAAAAAATGGTGTGCCCCAGGGATCTGTATTGGGACCGATGCTGTTTAATGTATTAATGATCTGGAAAAGGGCATTAAGAGTGAGATGATCATATTTGCAGAGGACACCAAGTTTTTCAAGGTAGTTAAAACATGAGCAGACTGTGAAGAACTGCAACAGGATCTTACGAGACTGGGTGCCTGGGCATCTAAACGGCAAACGAGATTTAATGTGGACAAGTGCAAAGTGATCCACATAGGAAAAAATAATCCAAACTACGAGTACACAATGCTGGGTACTGAGCTAGGAATTACCACTCAGGAAGAGGATCTGGAAGTGATTGTGGACAATACACTGAAATCCTCAGCCCAATGTGCAGCAGCAGCCAAAAAAGCTAACAGAATGTTAGGAGTTATTTGCAAAGGGATAGAGAATAAAACTGAGGATGTCATAATGCCTCTATACAAATAGATGGTGCGACCACACCTGGAATATTGTGTGCAGTTCTGGTCGCCCCACCTCAAAAAAGACATAGCTGAACTAGAAAACTAGAAAAGGTACAGAGAAAGGCAATGACAATGATAAAGGGTATGGAACAGCTTACATACAAAGAGAGGCTTGACAAGCTGGGTCTCTTAAGCTTAGAGAAGAGACAGAGGGGACACGATAGAGGTTTATAAAATCTTCAGTGGTATGGAACAAGTAGATAGGGAACGGTTATTTACCCTCTCAAACAGTACTAGAACTAGGGGGCACTCCATGAAACTAGCTGCTTGAAGATTTAAAAGAAATACAAGGAAGTACTTTTTCACTCCATACATAATTAACTTATGGAATTTGTTGTCAGAGGACATTGTCAAGGCCAGGAGTATAGCTGTGTTTTAAAAAGACTGGGTAAGTTCTTAGAGAATAGGTCCATTCATGGCTATTAACCAAGTAGCTTACAGGATGAACTTCTTACTGGCAGGAGCTGGAAGTGAACAACGGGGAACAGATTGCCCATTGTGACTGTTTCTTCTCCCATGCGATTGAGATTGGCCACTGTCGGAGGACAGGATGCTGGGCTTGATGGACCATTGGTCTAACTCAGTTATGTTCTACTTATGTTCTTATCCTAATACAGAGAATATGGAAGAAAGTGAGGGAGCCCAGGTGGAAATCAGTGCAGAACAAATAAATGTTTCAAAATACCTGAAACCATTACTTATGATAGAAGAACCAGAATAAAAATAATACGTGTCTATATGCAAATTCTAGAAGTCTACAAGGTAAGATGGGAGAACTAGAGTGTATGGCACTAAATGAAGATCCATCATAACAGGCATCTCAGAGTTGTGGTGGAATGAGGACAACTGATGTAATACCAGGATACAAAATATATCAGAAGGACACGGTAGATTGAGCTGGTGGTGGGGTGGTGCTATATGTTAAGAGACAGCATTGAGTCAAGTAGGATTAAAAAGATTTTATAGTAAGTGAAGTGTACGCTGGAATCTCTAGGATAGAAACTCCATACGTAACAGGGAAGTGTATAGCAGTGGGGCTATACTACGGTCTCCAAGACGGTCAGACGGAGTATGAGATGCTAAGAGATTAGACAGGCTACTAAAGTTGTTAGAAGGTTATCATATAGTGGTAAACATTGTCATTTTATATTAATATACAAGAGTGTCCGTTGAGAAAGTAGTACGGATTGTTGCCTATGTATCACATTTTCATTAAACCCACAAAAGCCAGAAAATGAAGTTTAGCTCCTTATAGTACATTCTGCCACAGACACTAATAATGTGACTGCAATTAGACACTGCAGACCACACACACCACAACCTTAGTTCTGTCTCCATAGTACTGCCAGACTTATAGCACCCCCTTTAGCAAACTATCCCTTTCCATCCCAATGTTTCACAACATAAAATGACCTCAGCTAATTGTGCTAGGCAACGCATGGTAGTTTGATAAATTGGTGTGGAAAAGGAGAACTATGTGAGCAGAGTTAGAGTTGTGGTCTCCAATGTCGTTGCCATGTTAAGGTTATATCCTATAGGTGAAGCTATGTACTATTAGCAAGTTAAACTTTGGGTCTTCTGGCTTTTGTGGATTTGAGTCAGATATGAACAATAAGCAGCAACACTACTTACCACAACAGAAGTTTTTTGTATATTAATTTCTTACATATTTATAAATTCTTGGGTACAGTACTGAGAAAAATTGAATGGTTTGGCTTTTTCTCACCATTACCATAACTATGAGTGGGCTATAAAGTCTGTGCAGGGGTTTCAGCCCATTAGATTAGCAGTTAATTAAATGGAAAGCTTTCAGATCAGTTTACTATTCTAACAGACTGAAAAAGTCTGTATAAAATTCTATTTATTTGGTTAGATTTTTATCTCGCCCTTCCCTGAAGGATCGGGGAGGCTAAAAAACACATTAAAAACCTCCCATAAAACCAAATTCAAAATACCCTTAAAAATCCTGAATCCTAGCCCTGCATGTTGAATGCCTGCCCAAATAAATGTGTCTTACATGGCATCTGGAAGATGCTCAGTCTAGGGCCTTGGTGAACCTCCAAGAGTTCCAGAGCTGTGCAGCAGCCAGCAAGAATGCCTCCGAGTGCCCATACTGTATGGACCTGGCACAATGATGGAACTTGCAAGAGTGTGCTCTTGGCTGACCTTAGAGGCCACAAGGGAATGTAAGGTTGGAAGTAAGGAAAACTGTCCTTTGATATGTAGGGCCTAGCCATTTAGGACTTTATATGGAAAAATGAGTACCTTGTATTGTGCCTGGAACACTATTGGCAGCCGGTGTAATGTCCTCCCGGAGACCAACCCTGTCAGAAGGTGGGCTACCGTGTTCTGCACCAACTGCAGCGCCCAAACAGTTTTCAAGAGCAGCCTCTTGTACGGTGCATTATGGTTTGATGGCAGTGCAGCCCAAACCTATGCACAGTCAGATTCCCAGCCCCTCACTGAGGCAAAAGACCACCCCCCTTCCAAACCCAATCCATCCCACCCACTCTCACGGGGGGGGGGGGGAGGAAGGAGGAGGACATCCCATAAACCTCTAAAGATAACACCTCTACTACTACCTGCCCACCTAAGAACAGTAACCCCCCCCCCTTAACTAAAAGCTCCACCATACAATCCCCACAACCCCAATAAAAACCCACACCAATATCACTTCAGCCCACTCCCCCCAGCTGCCCAGTCCCTGCTGAAGGGACTCTTTGGCAAGGCCCTTCGGGATACGCATCACCTTTGAAGTTTCCCCACCGGGCTGGAAGCGTGGGGACAGAATCCCTGGCCCAGACCCCTCTCCCTCTGCCTCAGCCAGAGGGAGGGGATGATCTTAGTTTCAATAGCATGTAATAAAGGCCAAGCACATCAAAGTCAAAGGAAACCTGTAGGGCAATGGGGTAGTGGTGGTAGAGAAATGAGAATGAGTGAAAGGAGGACAGGGAAAGAAGGAAGGTGGTGGTAGGGGTCACAGTCTGTCAGTGTAGCACCAGGGGAGCCCCAAGTCTGAACCATGACTCTTCCCTATGCAGCCCAGGGTAGCCTCCAGCTGAACTCATTTGAAACTGCACAGCCAAGTGGTTGAAGAGTACACCTCACTGGGAGAAAGCAACGGCCCAGATATTAGCCAAATAGGTTGGGGGACATAACCTCTGTCAGGAGCTGGGAGTAAACGACAGGGAATGGACTGCCCCATTATGACATGTTGGGTACTTCTTCCAAGCAACCAAGGTGGCGTCTGTTGGAGACAGGATGCAGGCTTGATGGACCATCTGTCTAATGCAGTATGGCACTTCTTGTGTAGCATTTTCCACAGCTGAGGCACTGGAAAAGTTTCTCTGTCATGTAGATTGTCTGGCGTACATCAAATATATTCTGAATGAAGATTTTTCCACACTCCTGGCATGTATAGGATTTCACTCCCATGTGGATTCTTTAATGGTTAAGATGGCATGAGCCGTTGAGGCTTTTCCCATACAGCACGCACTTTTATCTGCTGTGTGGATTCTCTGGAGGGCAATAAAGGACAGTTCACAATAAAGCTTTTCCCACAGTCACGGAATCTAGACTGTGTGGCTTTTTAGGTATCCAACAAGGGCTGAGCTCACTGTAAAGCTTTTCCCACACTGCAGTCTCTCGTATGGCTTCTCTCCTCTACGAAATCTCTCATTACCCACTGCCCAAAAGCAAAAGTCTGCTTGAATTGCCCAATATTAGCAAATAGTTGATTAGCCTTCCAACCTCCTTTTCAAGTGCCTACCACCTGAGCTACAGCTGGTTGCTTTACTTCAGCCTCTAGTCTAGAGAAGGACTCTGCATATTAGACATAAATGAAATATCTACAGACAAGCTTTGAAGGAGAGAAAGAAGTTTCCATATGGGTTATGTAGTGAGAGAAGGATTTCTTTGACCGAGGAGTCAGCAGAGAGAAAATTAGGGTTTTAACTGCCGAGGCCAGACTCCAGACATCAGAAGCTGGCATGGCTTCTTTTTGTATTGTTCTAAACTCACGTCTTTATTATCTTTGGTTTAAATCAAACCTGAGCCAACTATTTTCATGTCTCATTCAGAATAAAATTAGAGTGCTCAATAGCTGGCAGTTGGAATACTGCAGGAGCATTAGCAGTGAGGTGGGATAACTATGGTTTGTGGCAAGCATGTTATGCACCTGAAGTTCTTCTGTTTACTGTGACTTTGTTACTTCCCTCTTAGCTCTTGCTTCCTTACTTTGCAGAAAGGGTGAGAAGGTTTATGACACTAAGACAAGGTGGCCATTTTGTAACTCCTGGGATTTAAAGAAACGTAATGGTTAATATGTTTTAAAGTGATTAAGCGCTCACCCCGACAGGAAGTGCCTTGAGCAAAAGGAACTGGAACACAGAAGATAATCTCAAAATGTTTCTGTATATCAGGACATGGGTATTTGTAACACACAAACTTTGCATAATACCCTGAAATGCACCTCAGCAAGTTCTGCAGAAGATCAACCTGAGATGTCAGCATGACCCAAGCCAAAGTAACAAGGGTAGAGGCTGATGGCATGATCAAACTGGCAGACCGATGTGCATAGGAAAAGTTGGAAGAAGGAGCGTCAAGTCCTAACTTTATGACTGAGGGAAAAATCCTGATAAAAGGGAGCAGCACCAAAACAGTAGCAGCAGATCCCTGGTGGAGAGAAAGCAGCAGCAGCCTGCATACCAATGGTAGCTTGTATGGCCAGCAGCTGTCTGCAGATTCAAGATCGAAACTCTGGGTGAGAAATAACTTTACTAATGTAGGATAGGGAACTGCTGCTGATCAACCAGTTTGATAATAAAATATCGTATTGAGACTAAATTGCCTGTGTGGTACATCCAAGGGTGACCAAGGGGACGGGACTGGGGTACTCCAAGGGAGCCTTGGGGAACCTACAATCTAACAACAAATACAAGGTCAATAAAAACCAAAGATTAAAAGTTCGTCAAACCATTCTAATTTTATTTATTTCAGGTTTTTTTTTATCCTGCAACCCTCCTGCTCACAGAGCAAACTCGGGGTGGCTCACACACAGAGTCAACAATTCACAATTTAAAATTCATTAAAAATACTAAAAATACACTAAAAGGCCACTGAAGAAAAACAAACAAACAAAAAATTAACACATACCATAATGGTTAAACACAAAAAGGTACACAATCATAAAAAGGTTAAGATTTTAAAATTCTGATGGCTGGATTGGAAAACAGAAAGTACAGTTGGAATTGAATGGTGGCCTGTACAGGGTATGGACTAAGTTTAAACAACTAGAGACCACAACAAGGGATGCATAGGAGAGGTGCAGCCAGTGGAAGTGAGATTCAAACCCCAACAACTCTGTCCCTGTTTGAGGATACTTTAAGTCTATAGTACACGCCTGCTCTCTCCATGGTAAGCCATGCCCTTGCATTGCCATGTATTAGTTATCTTGCCTTGCACTGCAGAGACAAAGGATATGCTGTTCCAAGAGCGGGACTATCCCACAGATTTCTTGACCTTAATGTAAATAGTTCATGTTAACCTAATTCTATTCTTAGCTAGCATTACACACTTTCCTCTTAGCAACACAGCTATATTATATCAGATTTTAATATGCATCCTGTGACAGTCCAGGGAGCTTATGGTGCTAATGCAGGCCAATATGTGATTGGTAGGTAGGGAAAGAGTTAACTTCAGTGCCCACTATCACTGCCCATGTACAGATGAGTTAAAGGGTAAATGTCAACTGCAGGGTTGAAAAGAGGTAGTTGAAAAGAAAGCCAAATTCCAGCTCCTACAGAGGTAGGAAGCCAAATACCGGAATTTACTTTCTTATTATTATGATGGTTGGGTTTTTTGATGAAACTAAGGGCTCATTCACATGACACTTTAGAATGGGCAGTGGCACAAACCCATATTCCAATTGTGTGAAATCCTTACTTCTTCCCATGTTCCTTGATGAAGGAGAGAAGGAGCTATTCTAGATCTAGTCCTGAGTGGCACGCAGGACCTGGTGCAAGGAGTAACTGTGGCGGAGCCACTAGGCAATAGCGATCATAATATGATCACATCTGACATAATTTCCATAGGGAGAAAGACACAAAAGTACAGCAGTAGCATTTAACTTTAAAAAAGGGAGACTGACAAAATGAGGAAACTAGTTACAAAAAAGCTAAAAAGCCCAGTTACACGGGCTACAAGTTTGCAAGAGACATGGAGACGGTTTAAAAGCATCCTTCTGGAAGCCCAGATTAAATGCATCCCGCAAGTTAAAAAAGGAAGCAGGAAGACTAAACGTCTTCCACTGTGGTTAAAATGGGGAGGTGAAGGAGGCTATTAGAGCCAAAAAGGGATCCTTTAAGAAATGGAAGGCTATTCCCAATGAAAATACTAAAGAGCATAAACACTGGCAACGTAAAGGTAAAGTGTTAATAAGGCAGGCCAAGAGAGATTTTGACAGGAGGCTTGCTACAGAGGCAAAAACAAGCAACGAAAGCTTTTTCAAATACATCAGAAGCAAGAAGCCTGCTAGGGAGTCAGCTGGGCCATTAGATGAAAAGGAAGTAAGAGGGGCGCTCACAGAGAATAAGGACATTGCAGAGAAGCTAAATGAGTTCTTTGCATCGGTCTTGACTGCAGAGGATTTTAGAGAGGTACCCACACTGGACCCTTTGTGGGCGAGGAATTAGAAGAGCGGTTACAAATCAATGTGATGTTGGAGGATGTTCTAGGGCAAGTTGACAAACTGAATACTAACAAGTCACCAGGGCCAGATGGCATTCACCCCAGTTCTGAAGGAACTCAAATATGAAATCGCAGACCTACTGTTAGTAATTTGTAACCTGTCACTACAATCTGCCACTGTACCCGAGGACTGGAGGGTGGCAAATGTAACCCTGATGCTTAAAAAGGGATCCAGAGGCGATCCTGGAAACCACAGACCAGTAAGCCGGATGTCTGTGCCGGGCAAAATGGTGGAAGCCATCATTAAGAACAGAATTACAGGGCACGTTGACAAACATGGCTTAATGGGGAAGAGTCAACACAGATTTAGTAAAGGTAAGTCATGCCTCACTAACCTCTTGGAATTCTTTGAGGGTGTAAATAAGCATGTGCACAAGGGAGACCCAACAGATATAGTGTACCTGGATTTCCAGAAAGCATTTGATAAGGTCCCTCATGAGAGACTCTTGAGAAAATTAAGAAGTGTCTTACTATGGTTCAGAAACTGGTTGAAAGATAGAAAACAAAGGGTAGGACTAAATGGTCAGTTTTCACAATGGAGAGATGTAAAAAGTGGTGTGCCTCAGGGATCTGTATTGGGCCCGGTGGTGTTTAATGTATTTATTAATGATTTGGGAAAGGGTGTTAAGGGTGAGGTGATCAAATCTGCAGACACCAAGTTATTCAGGTAGTTAAAACATGATCAGACTGTGAGGAACTGCAACAGGATCTCACGACAATGGGTGCCTGGGCATCTAAATGGCAAACGAAATTTAATGTGGACAAGTGCAAAGTGACGCACGTAGGGAAAAATAATCCAAACTATCCGTACACAATGCTGGGTACTAAGCTAGGAATTACCACTCAGGAAAAGGATCTGGGCGTGTTTGTGGACAATACAATTAAATCCACAGTGCAGTGTGCAGCAGCAGTCAAAAAAGCAAACCAAACGTTAGAAATTATTTAGAAGGGGATAGAGAATAAACTGAGGCAGTCATAATGCCTCTATACAAATCAGTGGTGCAACCGCACCTCAAATATTGTGTGCAGTTCTGGTCACCTCATCTCAAAAAAGACATAGCTGAACTAGAAGTAGTACAGAGAAGGGCAACAAAAATGATCAAGGGCATGGAAGGGCTCCTGTATGAAGACAGGCTTGGTAGGTTGGGGCTCTTCAGTTTGGAGAAGAGACGATTGAGAGGATATGTGATAGCGGTCTATAAAATCATGAGTGGGGTGGAACAAACAAACAAGGAGCAGTTATTTACCCTCTCAGCTAGTACTAGAACTAGGGAACACTCCATGAAACTCATGGGTGGCAAGTTTAAAACAAGTAAAAAAATATTTTTTCACTCCGCGTATAACTTGGTTGTGGTAAGGGCCATTACTATAGCTGAGTTTAAGAGAGATTTGAACAAGTTTCTGGAAGATAGGTCCATTAGCAGCTATTTGCCAGACAGGATCAGGGAACATAACGGGAGCTGGGGCAAAACAACAGGGAATGGATCCCCCATTGTGACCTGTTGGGTGCTTCTCCCAAGCCACCGTGATTGGCCACTGTCAGAGACAGGATGGTGTGCTTGATGGACCATTGGTCTGACCCAGTATGGCACTTATGTTCTTATCCCTTGTTTATTGCCACTCAGTGCGAGGGGCTTCCTTACAAGGAACTGGCTCAATGGCGTTGTGGGGTCACCCAAGAGTAGACTTCAATCCCCAATATACTCATTGTTTCTTGTTAGACCCTCCCTACATCTGAGTGACCTGGCCACAGGGGTGTAGGAAGAGCTTCCTGAAGCAGGAACTCCCTCATCAACATTGCATGCTACTTTCAGGACACTGCACGCAGAGCCATCACAAGGGCATTCAGCCATACCCTTTGCCTTGTGGGAAAGTAGAAGTAGAAAGGAGCAGCCACGCAAATGTATGTACTACAGGACAAGATAAATTAAAGAACACACGATGAATTTACAGATGGGAATGATGTTTTTTAAATGAGTCTCAGGAGTATTTTAAGAACTGTTTCTTGTGCTGGAAACTGAAGCTTTTGGTCCTTACGCGCGTCTACCCAGACGTAGACCCAATCAGCTGTTTCTACCCAATTGTGGGGAAATTCTACTAATACCATGCAAACACAAACTCCACTGACCCCTTGACATAAAGAGGATTGTTCCAGTGTTGTGTACCAGTTTCTAGCACACAGCATTCATTAAGTGATCACTGCTTTGATCAACATGAGACTATACCAAAAGTAGCGTGGTAAGTCACCTTTCTTTAGGCGTACATCTGGAGCTTCACCTCTCTAAAGGAGCTTCATCATCAAGAAAATGGAAGCCAAACTTATGACCACATTACCTGCCATTATACTGGAGTATGGTTTCCTTTTAAATACTAAAAATATTCTCTATTACCGAGCCTTTAAAACTATAAAGTGTCTATATTTGAACAGTTACTTAGTTAATAACTGAAGTCTTAGTTCTGAGGCAATATTCTTACATGATCTCTGTCCAGGTTTTATTACAAAAAAAAGTTTGACAGAGGTTAAAAGGATAAATTAAGTTGAAGTAAATTGGGCCTTGGTTACACTAACTGCCGTGGTTGAATAAGTCCTTGCCACTATATTGTTATTTATTGTAAGCCACCCCGAGCTATTTTAGGAGGGGCGGGGTAGAAATTTAATAAATAAAATAAAAATTAAATAAATTTTCAGTTGAGAGAAATCGTTAGCAATTTATCACATACATACTCCTTTGCACAGCTGCTGTTCAAAAGGAAAGATAAATGCAGGCAATGCATGAGTAAAGCAAGTTTGCACCGATATGGGAGATCTGTTAATGCAAAACCTTATTTAGTGAAAGAGAATATATCATTAGGAAAGTGCTAACTGGGTCAAGGTGACCAGTTGAAGAGCAAGCAGCATCATATATGGGATTAAGAGAGTTAAACAGTTTGATGTGGAGTAACTAAAATTCCATTTCAATCAGAAACATGAGAGAACACTTTACAGGAGCTTGTTCCTCCTAATAATATGGTTTTAAATTGTATTGTGTTATTTATGTTGTGTTGACTTTACACTGACAATGACTATGCAGCATTTTAGTTAAACCAATCAAACTTGGGTTACCCGAGATCTCTCCTAATTCAATTAAATTCTACTTCTAAAATAATCCTTGAGCAATAATCGGTTGTCATGTATTTTGATATTTCTTGCCACAACTTTGCTTCAAATGCGGATTAGAAGAAATTTGTGTAAGGAATGCTTGCATGTAGAAATCCATCTGGTTGAAGCCAACTTTGTAAATGTGTTAGCAGTTGCTAGACAAGTAAACAGCAGGCTTTCAAGATGCTGACCAGCGGAGATAGTAAATAAGGCAAGTCTCTGCTAGTGTTACTGAAGCTAGTTATTTACTTTAGCCTGTACTAGAGGTTTCTTTGTTTGTTTCTATTCAGTTCCTACCGGATATATTTATAATCTCTGCTACAGTTTCATTTCCTTACAGTGGTAGCTGTATTTCCTTACAGTGGTAGCTGTAAGGAAGTTAAATGCACAAACACTCTCCGTTATAAACAGAGGACTGCTGATGCCCCGATTTTGAGGAAACCGCTTGAGCTACATTTCTGAAAATTTATCCATGACTATAAGTTGTAAGGACCATCATATGCACAAAGTTTGAAGATCCATCAGGAAGATAAAATATTATGACTGTTTAAAAGTGAATTGGTTGTGGTCAAAATGCACACGTCCTCACGATTTTGAATCCAGATTAGTGTGTAGCCGATGAAGGTGGCTGTGATCAGGAAGATGGGGGGGGGGGGGCTTAGTTTGATGTGGCTGTGTGAAGCCCTCCTGCGTGGTCAGGAGCGGGGTGAGCGTGGGGTGAAAGCAGTGAGCGCAGCCGCTGTAGGCATGGGTTTGGGCGGGTGAGAGGGAGCGCACGCTAGCTGCTCTGGGTCTGCATTCCTTTGTTCTGAAGCTCGGGGATGCGAGGTAGCAGGGCTGCGCCTCCTTGCTGGAGGGGAAGAAGGAGGAAATCAGCCAGGCTAATAACCCCTCCTCCCCCCTCGCCTCTGTTTGTTTTGCGCCGAATGACGGGGAATGCGCCAGGCGGCCTGAGGGATGCATCTTCAGTCAAGTAGCGTGTGTACTCTCTGGTCAGAAACACGGGGGCACCAGGACAGAGGGAAATGCGGTGCCTTTCTTGCCCGCCCGCCCCATGCCGCGAATGGCAATGGGGTGAGCAATTCATGTAGCCAGAGAGAGGGCCTTCCCTCCCTCCCGGCTGCCTCCTGCCTGGGCTTTTAGAAGTCTGCACCTTTTCAAACGGAGTGAAAAGTCTGCACCTTTTCAAACGGAGTGAAAAGTCTGCACCTTTTCAAACGTTACAGAGCTTTCACTTGGTATGAAGACTTGCACACTTTTGACTCCATACTTTTAAAAGTCATCAACTTTTGAAAAGGTGCAGACTGTTCATATGGAGTCAAAGTAGGGAGTAAGGGCGGGGTGGGGGTTAATTCACATGAAAACTAACTAGAGCTTCCTCTTGCTGACTTGCTCCGTGTATGTGTGTTTCTGAGAGAGACAAAGACTCAGCTTACCATACATACTTGTTGATTTTTATCAATTAAACTTTATCATCATAATTCAAAACCGAATTTTTTTTCAGAGTGCATTAACTGACATGTATAGAAATTGTATACACTTTATACAATAAACTGTTAATGTCAGTGTAGAGAACATTATAGAATTAGTTCTACAGAACGTAGTTCTGTAGAAAGTTAATTCACTCAAATTCAGTGTTGAATTATGATTACAAATTAAGGTTTAATAATGAAAAATGTGAAAGTTTAATTATTGATAAAAATCAATATGTATGGTAAGGAATTAAGTACATATATTACATTTATGTTGATGAGGATAAAATATTAAGTATTCCTCAAAATATGAAATAATTTCCATGTTTTTTGGTGTTTATGTTTTGTTGAAATATATGGAGTTGAAAGTTTAATTGTAATTGTTCTGAATTTGTATTTTTTGTATTTTAAGCTAGAGTCAAAATAAATTTGTGCTATTTTTTAAGACGTAATTTCTTAGTTTTTAAAAGCTGTGCTTTTAACTTTTTTTTAAACTGTTAAGTTTTTTGTTTTGGTAATTAACTTAGCTAATCAGCACATAGGGACTTAATTCAGAAATGTTTAACTGCACAAAACTTTTGGCATAAAAATGGCCCCTCAGAAAAAGAGGAGGGTAGAAATTCTCTGAATTCTGGAGTATTCTCACCACCTGGCAGAACAGGGCTTGAACTGAATAACTATGAGACCACTAAGCCGAGATAAAAACATTATTTCCTTTAAGGTTTTGACACTAATTTTAGACAATGAATGTTGTTTAATGAATGTCTTTTGTACCATACTGTTCAATTTGTAACTGAAGTTGCTTTTCCTTTTGTACCATCTGTTATTTCTTTTGAATTTAAGTAAGCCTATATGTTTTTAATATATTCTTGTGTCTCCAGTTCCTCCTTTAAAATATATTGTCATTACTTATAAATACTAAGGTGGGTCCTACCCACATAGTAGGTGTAATCTCAGTGTAATCCACAAATTGGAAACAATTACCTTATATTCAGATCAGATCATGTCTGGTCTGGACCACTAAGTACTTTCCCATTTGGGAAAACCAAGACAACCTGCAACACTGACTACTGCTCATTATTTGCTACATGGTTGGCAACAGGTCTTTTTGTAACCAGAAATAAAGCCATTTACTGAAGCGTCAACTGCATGAAGTCCAGAGTAAATTGCATTTTACAGAAGTTGTATTTAACAGAGAGCTTTCTATATTCATTGTTGATCATACAAATTAAACCCACTGCGATCCAAGTTTCAGCGCTGTGCTTATTAGGCTAAGGAAACTTGCGAATCAAAGCATCACGACCAAGTTTTGATGTGCTTCAGCTTTTTCTACATGAAGTTTTAGGTTAATCCATATTAATCTCTTTGTATACAAAATCTATGAAAGTAAGAAGCACAATAAGCCCATGTGGGGAATGACTACCCTGTATTAATTAAAATGAAGGTTTACTTCACCCCCTGGGTCCTGGACTGGCCCCTGCTGGGGCTGGGGAGGCCTCTCTCCGAGTCCCCTGAGTAGCAACAATGAGGGGGGGGGCGCGTTTTTGGTGGCCACACTGAGGCTGTGCAACTCTGGGAGGTCTGTCTGGCTCCAGACCTCCTCTCTTTCCGAAGACAGTGCAAGACCTGGCTGTTCCGCCAGGCATTTGGTCAGAGGAACGGGTGAGGGGTGGAAGTTGGGGTTTCTGGCTCTATCTGTTTTGTGTTTTTAAATTATATTTTTATATTGTATTTTTTAATTATGCATCTTTTATTGTATTTTATCATGTTGTAAGCTACCCTGAGCTGCTGTAGCAGGAGGGGGCGGCTAAGAAATCCAAGTAAGTAAATAAAATAAATTAGCATGTTAAACTCCACCATGCGGACAAGCCTACAAATAATCTAGGTGTGAAAGCGTGTCTTAAAACCAGCGGGGACCCAGCAGAAGCAGGAATCAAAATCTATGAAAGCATTACCAAGTGTAATGCTACCTACTTGTTTTCAGAAATAAATATATTTCGTCATTATGTTTATCTGTGCAAACATGCCTCTTGCTATTTGTTTAACACATTTTGAAATCTGAAAATTCATGAAGGTGGATCTGGAGGCGCAGATGCCTATCTACTTGTTTTTGGTCTCACAGAGCCAGACACACGTGTATTGCAGTGAAGGACAAATCTAGTTCCTGAACATCTCAATGGCATTTCTAGTAAGCAGGGGGTGGCAGGGTGGAAGAAAGAACAACAAACAGCAGGGAGAAGAGACCGAGGGGGTAGTTTCATAGGAGTGAGGGAAAGAGTCCTTTCACAGTTGGATTCTCTTGCTTTGCCCACGTGATCTCAGCAGTTTCTATTCTGGCAGTGCCAGCCTTCTCTCTCCTGTAACCAGGTGTGTTGCACTAAGGGGCATCATTCAGGAAACTGCTGTTAGGATGAGTTCATCAGGTAGCAGCAAACATCCATCAACGCAAGTGCCTGTTCAACCAGCTGTGCACCCAGGATGATCTCATCCGTTTCAACATGGAATAGATTTGCACATATTTATCTTCAATGTCTGCTAACACCCAATATTTGGACACCCTTGTGCAGTGGAAAATACTTATGCTTCATGATCAATAATCTCAGTTTTTCTTCTTAGTAAGCTACACCATCTGTTTAGCTTATTTTTCAGTTCTCTAATCCTTCTTGCAACTCTTCTCTGAACATTCCCTTAAAAGTTGTCAACTCCAGTCATTAATCCATTATGATCTCTAGCCCTTTCCATAGCAACTGGCATTCCAGTCTCCAATTCTGTATAGCTACACTTTGTTCCTTCTATATGAATGTATAAAAAGGTGTGTTGGAATAGACCTAGTTTACCAAGCAATCCAAAAATCTATGTTAACTGCTCAATCGCCATTTAAATCAGTACAATTTTGTGTTATCTGCTAGCTTTACCTTTTCAGATAATTGACAACTATTGAAGATCCATAAGTCTAGAATGGATACTTACTTGTTCCAACTCTCTATTTAAATTTACAACTCACTATTTCCCTTTGGTTCAGGGCAGGTTACAAGAGATAAAAAGATAAAATATGCAGGCATAAAAACCAGTTAAAAATTCCCTATCCCAGCTTGCCTGCCAAATGCTGGACTGAATATATATTTTAAAAAGTCTTACACCACCTCTGAAAAAATGCTTATACTTGGGCCTTGACAAACTGCTTTATTGATATTGCATTGTTTTGTTTTATAAAGAGGAAGTCAAAGTACCAAAACACTTATAGAATCTTGGTATACAGGTCGGGTTGATATTGTAATTGCATTAAGACAAATCATGTTTGACATGTTTTCCTTAAAACTGCATCAACTGGCATTTTTATACTGCTGTCATTTAAATCCTTGTTGACCAAGTCCTCTATTAGCGTTTCCACTATTTTGCTGGGGATTGAGATCAGGCTAACTCACCTGTAAAGTACAAGGATCATCTCGACTGAAGTAGTGGCAATAAACATTTTCTTCCAATCTTCTATAATTTCTTCAGTACTGATTTGTTACAAAAACAAAGAGGTCAGAGACCTATACGTTGTTAAGCTTGTATATGCCTTCAGTACTGTCTCATTATTGGCCAGGCTGAGCTTGTGGTATAAGTTTTCACGGCTGCTTGAACTTTCTCAAGTACTTGGAACCTCTGTCAATTACCTTTGAGAACTTTTGGAAAACAGGTGAGGTGCCAGAAGACTGGAAACGGTCAAATGTTGCCTATCTTTAAAAAAACAGAAAAGGGGGAATCTCTGAAATTACAGACCAGTCAGCTTGACTTCCAATACCTGGGAAGTTACTCAAATGGATTATAGGTCAATCTGTAAGTACTTGATGACAAATGCAGTGACTGCTTGTAGCCAGCATGCATTTGTCAGGAACAAGTCATGCCAGGCTAATATTCTCTTCTTGTGCTAGAGTAACTTGTTTAGTGGATGAGGGGAATGCTGCAGACATAATATATCTTGATTTCAGTAAGCCATTAGACAAAGTTTCACACAAGATCCTTATTGACAAGCCTGCAAAGTATGGGCTGGAAGACACTACTACAAAGTGGACTCACAACTGGTTGAAGAACGACTCCAAGTGATCATCAATGACCCATCGAAAAACTGTAGGGAGGTAATGAGTGGGGTCCTTCAAGGCTCTGCCCTGGGTCTAGTTCTATTCAACAATCTTTATTAGCTATTTGGATGAAGAGGCAGATGGAATACTTATCAAGTTTGCAGGGGACACAAAACCTTGGAAGTTAGAAGGGTAACTAAAACCTTAGAAGATAGAATTAGAATTTTTTAAATCGTGAAAGGTTGGATCTGGGCTAAAATTAATAAAATGAAATTCAACTAAGAAACGTAAAGTTCCGCATTTAGGGAAGAAAAACCAATGCACAAGTATAAGATGAGGAATAGCTGGCTTGGCAGAAGCACACATGAAATCTATCTATGGATTGTGCTTGATCACAAACTTAACATGAGTCAGCAATGTGAAGTTGTATTCATCTGCAAAAAAAGGTTAATGATATTTTAGCCTGCATTAACAGAAGAATTATTTTCAAGTCGGCAGAGGTAATAATTCCACTTGATTTAGCATTGGCTAAACCTCACCTGGAGTACTGTGTCCAGTTTTGAGTGCCACATTTTAAAAAGGACCTTGACAAATTGAAGCAGGTTCGGAGGTGAGCAACAAATATGATAAAAGAGGATGATAAAGCAAGTCTTATGAGGAAAGGTTGAACAACAGGGTACGTTTAGCCCAGCAAAGCAAGGATTAAAGGGACTTATCAAATATCTAAAGGGCTAACACAATGATGATAGGAAGGATTCATGGTTTCAGAAGGCAGGACTAGAAATAATGGGCTCATATACAGGAAAGTAGATTTTGGTTAGATATCAAGAAAAGAATCCTGACAGTAAAAGTTGTTCAGCAATGGAACAGGTTGCTTAAAGGAGGCTATAGGCTTTCTGTCACTGTAAGTTTTCAAAACAAGGCTAGACAGTCATCTGTCAGGAATGCTGTAGTCGTAGTTATCTTGCATCCAATCTGGGGTTTGGACTAGATGTCCCTTAAGGTGTCTTCCAGCTCTATGATTCTATTGATATAGGTCTAGAGGATGGCACTTCAAAACATAACATGCACCAGGTATGCATGTCCAATTCAAAACAGGAAAGACAGCATTAACACATTAATAGTCCACCTTGGTGGTCTCTGAGGTCAGAAAGCAGTGAGCAACAGAGGAACAGTAAGCAGTGAAAATGTGCAAAGAATCCCCCCCCCCCCCAAAAGCATTCTTTTCCACTTCAAAACAAACCCATAAGCATTAATTGAAGCACTGCTCTAATAACCATTACTGATTAGGTACTAGGACACCATATCACTTCTTTGTTTTCCTTTGAAAAATATAGGTCTATGTTTGAATTAGAAAGTTAAATATGTGGTTTTATTCCTTCAATTTTAAAAGGAAACGTTTATATAATCTCTGTACCCAAGCCATTTACTCAGTTATAGGACTTCTGGGTATGGACTGTGCCTTTACACATCAGGCAACACACTGTGGGTAATATACATTTTATTTTAGTACCATCGAAGCATGTTAGACACTATGCATACACATGGGCAAACAGACACTCCTACCAACTGAAGACAAAAATTATAGGGATGGAAAGCCATCCTCTTTTTAGAAAAGTGTCCCAAGCCACGAGCGCACCAAACTTACAACAAGATCAACTGGCTACCTGCTCGTAGGCATCATAGCATTACTGAATTCGAAGCATAATAGGAATCTGAAGACAGAAAGAGCAGACTTCACAGTAAGTATAGAAAGCAATGCCATGAGTAAAGGAAAACACAGATTACATGAACATGGATGCAATAAAAGCAGTTAACCAGTCAAGTCAAAATTGGCATGAATGATGGAGTATGGAACGATAAGCATCAAATGACATTAAAGAGCAAGAAGCGTTACCATTTTGTCACAGAAAAAAGGGGAAAGGATTCTCAAACTCCAAATTGATTCACACAACACCCTTTCCCCTTATTTCTGTTTTCTCCTGTAGCAATGTATTCATGCAGATGCTATTTCCCTGCATTTTTTTTACCCATTCCCCTTTCTACTTTTCTGTGGCATTTCCCACAACACAAAGAGCATGCAGGAATGTCATTGTGATATCCCTGCATGCAACGTTCTTGCAGCTACATTCATTATGGAATGAAGGAAGGAATCCTTGTTCTAGGTCTGTCCGACCCCACATCTATGGCAGCTTGCCCACGTTATGGATGTGGGGGGGGGAAACGGGACTTACGCGAGGCAAAAATCACAGAGGGAAACTCACATGAAGATCCGCTCGTGGGCACAGGGGATAAAATGTCACAGGCGATTCTTGTGGTAATTGCATTCACAGACATCACTGGATTTTCAAGTCCTGTCATCCATGAATGAAATCGCCACAAGTATTGCCTGATGTTTTTATTCCCCCCGCACCAACAAGCGGGAGTTTTCCCACAATGATTTTGCCTTATGTACGTTCATGCCCCCCTCCCATAATGAAGGCAAGCAGCCTATGTACTTTCGTCCGCCCTCCCATAATGAAGGCAAGCAGCCTAAGTTCTTGAAGGTAGAGAGCGATTATATTTAGTTATTTATTTAAACATTTATCTGCCGCCCCTGCCTGCTAAAAGCATCTCGGGTCGGCTAACAACATCTTAAAATACATAAACCAAAATACAATTAAAACAACCTAAAATCCCCAAATTAAAAACAATTCATACCCAAACCCACCCTAACCCAACCTACCTACACCACATTCCTCAGTAAAGGCCCAACAGAACAGCCAGGTCTTACATTGTCTATGGAAAGAGGGGAAGTCGGTGGCCAAGCGGACCTCCAACAGGAGGGAGCTGCACAGCCATGGCGCAGCCACAGAAAACACCCTCCTCATGGTTGACATCAGGGAAGCCTGCGGGACCTCGAGGAGGGCACCCCCAGTCGATCGCAGCGGCTGATCCAAGACCCGGAGGGTGAGGCGGTCCTGCAGGTAGGTGGGGCCCAGGAAGTTTAGGGTTTTAAAGGTCAACACCAACACCTTGAATTGGGCCCAGAACACTATCGGCAGCCAGCGCAGAGAATGAAGCACTGGTGTAATGTGCTCACGTCTGCCCGTCCACGTTAGGAGACTGGCTGCCACATTCTGTACCAGCTGCAGTCTCTGAACCAGCACCAGGGGTATCCTCACGTTGAGTAGTCCATGTTACAGTAGTCCAGTCTCGAGGTAATAAAAGCATGGATGATTGTGACCAGATTTGAGTCCGAGACATACGGCCTAAGCCGATGTACCAGATGTAACTGGCGGAATGCCCCCTTTGCCACAGTCGCCACCTGGACATCCAGGCGGAGCTGCAGATTCAGGAGCACCCCCAGACTCTGGACCCGAGATACCAGGGGAGGACGGACTCCATCAATAACAAGGGCCATCACTTCTCCAGCTTTCCCCACAATCATCAACTCCGTCTTGTCAGGATTATAAAGAAATGAAGCTTGTTCCTAGTTAATCAAGTCACACAAGCCACTTGCTAGGGTTGGATCCATGCAAACAAACCCTTTGCAAAGGGGCAAAGAACAAGGGATCATCAGAAGTGTGAAGACTCTCTGAAATAATGTTGTGAATAAGCCCTTACTCTAAATTATTAATCCTTAAATTTGTTTTTGTTCGCACACACTGTAAACCAAAAATAAGGTAGGGAAACCTCATGCAAAAAGGAAAATCCTTCTCTCTACAGACCTGGTCAATAGCATGTCTAATCAGTTTATTTATTTATTTATCACATTTGCTATCCCACTAAGGCAAAAACCACAACATCAAAAGCCAAACACTCCTCATCAAATAGGAATCATAAAAATAAAGTAACCCAATCTCCCCACCCCCCAACCCAACACAGCCCAGCCCCACCTCCTTCTCCAATGCCCGGCGGATCAATACATTCTTACCTAGCCACTGGAAGGTGAGCAGATGCAGGCCTCCTCTGGGAGGGAGTTGCACAGCAACTGTGTGGCCACCAAGAATGCCCTCCTCAAGGTAGCCATCCACAGACAGTGTGGAACCTCGAGAGCACCCCCAGCAGACCACAAATGCCAGCTTAGAGACCAGGGGGCTGCAAATAAGTGGTACCCAGACCATGTAGGGCTTTAAGGGTCAAAAACAGCACCTTGAATCAGGCTCGGATTACTATTGGCAACCAGTGCAGTGCATGCAAAAGCCGATCTAATCCCAACAAGCTCAAACATAACTTCACATCAACATTTATTATGGTAAGAATATTGCTTTTTATCAGTTTAAAAAAATGTATTGTAAGTTCCTTTGCTTTTGTGCAAACAATAACTTTGATTACAATTAAGTCATTTTTGAGTTTGTGAACCCACATTAGAATCTGAATTTTAAAAAAGTTTTCCTCAGGACAGAGTTAAAGGTGGTTTAGGAAATGTGCTTTATAGGAAAAAAAATTTTTTATTTCTTTTAAGTGCATCCTTGCAAATCCAGAATAAAAGATTTAATAAACCTTGGTTTATCCATGGTTTTAGGATAAAGTATTCTTGTCTTCTTTTTTTTAATCTTAAATATTACTGATATGTATTTTTTCTGGGAATTTCCTTAATATAATTACTACCAGTTTAACATATGAATTCTGAAAAACTCTAACATAGAATTCTGACAAATTTGAAGATACAGATTAACTACGAATTACTGTTTCAGGCCAGAAACAGCACGAAGCAGGCAGAGCATACTGGCTAGTGAAGCCAGCTTTACGCCTGCTTCAAGTCACTGGAACAGTGATTAGCAGCTGGAGCATACTGGTAAGTCTGTGCCTTAATCTGAAAGCCTCCAGCCATAGAACTTTCAGGAGCAATGACAATGGGGCCAATTCAATAACAATTAAAAAGATAAAAGCTAATCTACTGAGAATTTTTGACAACTGTATTCTCCCAACACATGCCTAGGCCATTTCAACTAACAGAACTGCAGCATGTAAACAAAGATATGTTTATATGTTTTCAGCATGTACACAGCTGGAAAGGAAAGGCAATAATGAGAAGACTGAGTTATCCGTGTCACAATGGCCATACTTAAGAATGACTTCAGTTATCTAATGCTGTAAGAATAGGGAGAATACTAGTATTCTTCATACATAAATAAGTTTTGTATGAGAAACGATAAACAGTTGTCCAATACCTCTCATACACTCCTTTCATACACCGAACCTCTGAAGAGATCTTTAATCTCAGACTCTTTTACCAAAGTCTTTCCATGTTTCTCGTAATTTTTGTCGCCCAACTATGGATGTCTTCTTTTGCTGCTGTATTTAACTTGAAATGCAAATCCAAATTTTGATATCTGACACTTCAGACATGAACCACATTTACACATGTGGCTTGTCATCTCAGACTTCCCTGCTTGCTAAACTCCTGACATACTAACAACTTGGGATATGCTTCACTTGTTTCCTAGAAGTTTTCAAGGCCAGCCAAACATTCACATTGAGAAGTCGCATTCCTTCACAGAAAGCTTCCTTATGCAAGAACCTTCTCTGAAAGTTATACACTGGTATCAACACCACAAGAACAGTGAAAATGTCTACTGTGTTTTCCACGGATGCCAACCAAGAGTGTAAAGGCAGCTATTTGAAAGGTTACTGAGTGAGCAGCACACCTGGGTACTCGGACATTTTACTCACTGTGCACTGGCAGTTCCTTTCTGCTGTCATCCATTTCTTTTCCCACCACAATCCAATCCTAGAATGTGTTTTCTGCAATAAGAGGCTCAACATCTCTTTCTCCAAAGGCAAGAGGCACAAGCCTCCACAAACGTATACAGGTTTCATTCAGCTTTACATACATTGATCTCTTCTCATCCAGGTCCCTTAACATGCAACTTGTTGCAGATTAAAGAGAGAGACGGATTCTGAAGGAACTGATGAAAGCTGCCTCACAAAAGGCAGAGCAAGACTAGAAAGTACCCAGTGTAGAAAATCAATCCTACCCCCCGAGAGGAAAGGAGGAACCAGATAGGATCTAAGTGGTATTTCCCATCTCTCACCTTACCCTCCATAGGATGCACAGCACAAATATCGCGAAGTTAATTATTATAAATTTCCCCTACAGATTTTTTTAAAAAATAAATAAATCACAACGCCTCCAACTCCAACTGTGCCTAGAAGTTGCCTATAGCGCAGCGTGTGCCCATGTACACACACACACACAGCAGAGTGGCAGGGGCCTCTTCATCATTACCGCCTTCTGCTGTCCCGTATCTCGGCATAGTCCGCTCCGGACCATCCATCGTGACAGATCTCCCCTCCCCCATCCTCGCTCTAACACAAGGGCGGCGAATGAGCGCCAGTCCCTTGTTCTAGACACACACACGCACCTGCCCCTTTTTCAGGCACACTACAATCACGACATAGACCATCACCGGGGCATATCGCGACACGGGAGGGAAAGGGGTGGAGGCTCAAGTCGCTTACCCGGGGTGCCGTGCAGCGGCGAGGGTGCCGCGGCGAGGGGAGAGGAGGGGGGCGCGGGCAGCTGCGGCTCCTTGAGGGCACCCCCCGGCGAGGGGGCGGCGGCCGGGGGCAGCATGAGGTAGCGGTCGGGCGGGGGCAGGCAGCGGAGGCAGAGCGAGTGCAGGCAGGGCAGCAGCTTGGGCCGCCGGCTCTGGATGTGCTGCCCGCACACCCCGCAAGTGTCCAACAGGTTGAGAGGCGACGTTTCCCCGCCCCGCTCCGCAGGGGCCTGCCGGCTCTCGGCCTCGTTCTCGCCGCTCAGCGGAGCCGCCCGGGTGCGATCCACCGCCGGCCACGCCGGGCCCCCCGAAGCCGCCGCCGCTACAGCCTCCTCCATTGTCCTGCGGCACCGGCTGCAGCTCTGAGGGGAGCAGAGGGGACGAGACGCCGCTTCTAACAGTCACTCAGCGCGCAGCCTTCTCCTCACGGTAGGGCCAGCGACCCCCCGCCCCCAATCGCCGCGGTGTTGGTTACCCGCCCGGGGGGAGGCGGTGCGGTGACGGTTGCTCCCGTACCACACGGCCAACGGCTGCCAGGGCCCCTCCCTCTCGCTTTCTCCCTTCGCCGGGCCCCACTCGTTCGCTGCCCCTCCCCCACGTCAGCCACAATTTTTCTGTGGCCCCGCCCACTAGCTGCTCTTTTCCAAACGCCGGGCCAACCTCTTCCCTTGGCCCCGCCCCTCAGTCCGCCCCTTCTCAAGGCGTCACTGCCTCCCTTTCTTCTACCAGAGTGAGCCACCGATTCGCCCCGCCCACTGGCCTTAAACAGCCAATGGGGCTCTGTCTCTGCTCCATCTCCTCCTAAAAGCTCCTCCTATTCAACTAGCTTCGGACCCACCACTTCAACAAATCCCCGGCTCTAGTGTTAGGCTGACATGGGGGTTGGCAGTTTGAGCAAACCCAGAGCCACAGCTGCCTCGCTGGTCTCAGAAGTGCAGAGCGAGGCAGAGACAATTGCATGAGACGAGCCTGGATTGGAAACACCCGCTTGCCTGGCAATAGCATTAACACAAGGGGCGTGTCCCTCTACCTCCCGCCCGTCTCATTCGTATTAATGAGGGCAAGGCTACCCGACCCATCTCCCCGCAGCGCGCCGCCTTTCCGCCAATCCTACTGCAGCCCCCAGTTTTGCACACAGCAAACAACAGAAGGGTGGAGCCACGCGCTGCCCTGATTCCACCCTCGCTCCATTTGTAGTTAAGGTGGAACTGCTGTACCAAGGAGGGGAAGGGAGGTGGCACGGGCAGGAACTGGGATGGGCGTTTGTACCAGGTTACATTGACATTGTGGGACTGAGTACCCCATTACTGCCATGTTACAACGAATCTGTGTTTATGGAAGTCAGTAGCAAAACTCCCATTCACTTTAATGGGTAAGGTTCACACCGCTGCTCTCTGCTGGGTAGCATATTTGAACTCTATTAAAAGCGTCCTTAGGGTGAGATTCTGATTAAGGCAAGGGAAGCTTTCCCACTGATTTCAGTGCAGCCAGATGTCATCCCTTGTTCCAATACTCTAGGGAACTCACTCATTGATTTCAAGGTGCCGTGCAATCCTCCTGACCCAATAAAATCATTGGGAGCTGAGGTATTGACTTCAGTGAGATGTTTATTTCAGCAAGAGAGGAGGGGAACTGCAATTCATATTAAGCATTTTACACAGTATACAAGTTATCTATTATAGAGTTCTCCAATCTAGCTGGTCCCATCTGGTTTGGGTCAGAGCAGGTGAACTCTCAGCCCAAACTCCTTGAACTCTATGGTTCTTAGCCAAAAAGACCATGGCTTTGCAACCTCATGGTCAAGAGAGAATCATAGAATTGGAAATATCACTACAAAATCCCTGACAGATGGCTAGCCAGACATTTTTAAAAACCCTTCAGTGATGGAGAGGCTATGATCTCCCTAATCAACTTGTTCCATTGCTGAATAGCTTTTACTGTTAGGAATTTTACTTCTGCTGATTTGGAGACAATGGTTGCTTTCCCACGAGCACCTTTTCCACAAGGCGCCTTTGGCCAGGACCGTGGGAGCATGCATTATTCAAGTGTAGCACAGCTCCCATCTTATTGGAAAGGAGGAAGTGTGGCTTTCCCACCAGCAAGCTCACGCATCAGCCAGGGTAATGAAATCCTACCCTCTTTGATGCACAAGCTTGCTGGTAGGAGAGCCACACTTCCTCCTTTCCCACAAGACAGGAGCTGCACTACATGTGAATAGTGCATGCTCCCATGGCGCCAAAGGCTGCACAAGCAGCAGCATCAATGCAGCCTAAAATTACAGTAGCCTTGTTTGCAGCCACCTCACATTGCTGACTCATGTTCAGTTTGTGATCAACCACAATCTCTAGATTTTTTTTGCACATGCTGCTGCCAAGTCAAGTATCCACCATCTTGTGTATTTGGTTCAGGGTCAGCCTTAGGATTTGTGGGGCCCAGGGCGAAGATAAAATATGGGGTCCCTGGTGGCCCCTCTGCCTTGGGGGTGCAACCTCTGCAGTGCCCTGAAGGTGGTCATGTTTGGGGCCCCAGTCAGGGAGTGGTGCCCCCACAACCTGTCCTGGTAAAAATAGAGGCCACTGCAGGTAGGGTGGCTAGGGGTCCGGGATTATCCCTGACCGCCCATTTTTCAGGACAGCTCCAGCTGTCTTGAATGGAAGGGGAACCGGACCATTAAAGCGACCGGATTTCCCCTTCCATCTGAGTCTCTTACCAGTCTGCCCTTGCTGGCTGCCCACAGCTGCACTCTGCATTTCTGCCAAGAGCGGAAGTGCAGAGAGCACAGCTGTGGCCTGCTGGTGGACTTTTTTGGCACGTGCGACTTGCGTGTTGTGTATGCACTGCCACCTGTGATGATGCAGCAGCAGCAGCAGCAGCAGCAGCCAGTTGAGAGTTGAGCCAGAGCATGCGTGGACTGTAGCTGCTCCGGATCAACTCTCCCTCCCTCCCTGCTGCAGCACCGCGAGTTGACCTGCCTGGCCTCGCTCCAATCCTCTTTCTCCTAGTGAGGGTTTGACGACTCCCCCCTCCCAGTAACCCCCCCAGTTTCCCCCTTTGCTCCCCCCACCCAGTAACCCCCCACGCTACCCTCCCAGTAACCCCATGTTACCCCCAACAACCCCCCCACCCAGTAACCCCCCGTGATACCCCCACGCTACCCCCTCCCCCCGCAACCCCCCCCCCTACCCCTCCCCAGTAACCCCCCCCTGCCACCCCCCCGCACCCCC
>QEPC01000081.1:291661-303687 GCA_003113815.1 Sphenodon punctatus
GGGAGATGGGGTTTTACAGTTGAATTCCTTTGTGTAACCACTCCTTCCCTTCTCTCTCATTGTCTCAGTCTCCATTTTGTCTTACTACTAGCTAGATGTAACTAAGGATCTGTGCCTGAGAAAGCTTAAGTAAAGTTCTGTTTTTAAACCTTCAGCTGCATTTGTCCTTACTGATTGCGAATCAGTTACTACTCTGCAACACTTTTTTCCTTTAGATAGTGGTTTGGACATGCTCCGTGCCAGATGCGGTGCTCACTGCAGGGCACCAAGGGCACTGTCCCTCCAAAGCTCCCTGGGGCCTAGATACTTACAAGGCTGTGTGTCCAGCTGCACTGCTGCTTGAAGTTTTGTGCACTGCTGCTAGGACCGGGTCAGAAGTGTTGCGGTAGCTGGCACTGCTCCACTGACTGCACTTCCAGCTGGTGGAGGAAACTGCCTGCACATACACATGCCTAGCATTTTGTGCATGCGCAGGCAGGTCCGGCAGTTTAGCTGTGTGCGGGGAGGAAGAGCCACCGTCACTGTGGGGCAGGGTCTGCAAAGAACATAAGAAGATAAGTAGTGCCATACTGAGTCAGACGAATGGTCCATCAATCTCGGCATCTTGTCCTCTGACAGTGGCCAATCTCGATCGCATGGGAGAATAAACAACAGGCACAATGAGCAATCCATTCCCCATTGTTCACTCCCAGCTCCCAACAGTAAGAAGTTCATCCCGTAAGCTACTTGGCTAATGGCCATTAATGGACCTACTCTCTAAGAACTTATCCAGTCCTTTTTTAAACCCAGCTATACTACTAGCCCTGACAATGTCCTCTGGCAACAAATTCCACAGGTTAATTATGTGTTGAGTGAAAAAGTACTTCCTTTTATTTGTTTTAAATCTCCCGGTAGCTAGTTTCATGGAGTGTCTCCTAGTTCTAGTACTATTTGAGAGGGTAAATAACCTTCCCTATCTACTCATTCCACACCACTCAAGATTTTATAAACCTCTGTCATGTCCCCTTAGTCTTCTCTAAGCTGAAAAGATCCAGCTTGTCAAGTCTCTCTATGTACAGACGCTGTTCCATACCCTTTATCATTCTCGTTGCCCTTCTCTGTATCTTTTCTAGTTCAGCTATGTCTTTTCTGAGATAGGGCGACCAGAACTGCACACAATATTCCAGGGTGCGGTTGCACCATTGATTTGTATAGAAGCCATACTTGCAGGTCGCACCATTGATTTGTATTTATTCTCTATCCCTTTGCGAATAACTTGTAATATTCTGTTTGCTTTTTTGACTGCTGCTGCACATTGGGCTGAGGATTTCAGTGTATTGTCCACAATCACTCCCAGATCCTTTTCCTGCGTGGTAACTCCTAGTTTAGTACCCAGCATTGTGTACTCATTTTGGGTTATTTTTTCCTATGTGCATCACTTTGCAATTGTCCACATTAAATCTCATCTGCTATTTAGATGCCCAGGCATCCAGTCTCATAAGATCCTGTTGCAGTTCTTCACAGTCTGCTCGTGTTTTAACTACCTTGAATAACTTGGTGTCATCTGCAAATTTTATTACCTCACTCTTAACACCCTTTTCCAGATCATTAATGAATACATTAAACAGCACCAGTCCCAATACAGATCCCGGGGGCACACCACTTTTTACATCTCTCCATTGTGAAAACTGACCATTCAGTACTAGTATTTTTTATTTATTTGTTTTTTATTTATTTAAAACTTATATCCTGCCCCTCCTACCCAAAGGCAGTTCGGGGTGGCGAACAACACAACAACAACAAAAATTCAACAATAAAACATTTAAAAATAAATCAACAAATTTTAAAACAAATCATAAAACTCACCCTCCCTCCCAACCCCCCCACCATCCCTCCTCAACAAAAGCCTGGTGGAACAGCCAGGTCTTACACAAACATCGAAACGACAGGAGGGTGGGGGCCAATCCTTGTTTCCTATCCTTTAACCAGTTACCGATCCATAATAAGACATTACCTCCTATCCCATGAATTTTTTAATTTTCTCAAGAGTCTTTTATGTGGGACCTTATCAAATGCTTTCTGGAAATCCAGTTACACTATATCTACTGGGTCTCCCTTGTCCACATGCTTATTTATACCCTCAAAGAATTCCAACAGATTAGTGAGGCATACTTACCTTTGCTAAACCCATGTTGACTTTTCCCCATTAAGCCATGTTTATCAACATGCCCAGCGATTCTGTTCTTAATGATAGCTTCCACCCTTTTCCCTGGCACACACATCAAGCTTACTCATCTGTAGTTTCCAGGTTCACCTCTAGATCATTATTATTATAAGCATTTATATAGCGCCAGTGATGTACGTGGCGCTTTACAAAAAATAAGATAGACACGGTCCCTGCCCGATAGCTTACAATCTAAAGACAGGGGGAGGGGAGACAGAGAAAGGGGAACAGAGGGAGAGACAAGGGATGTGACATTCATGAGGATGTGAGAACTCAGGTACACTTTCTTGGCTTGGTTACAGTAAATTGGGAGTTTACAGATAAATATCGGGGTTATATTTGCCACCCTCCAGTCCTCCGGTACAGTGGCAGATTTTAGTAATAGGTTACAAATTACTAACAGTAGGTCTGCAATTTCATATTTGAGTTCCTTCAGAACTCGGGGGTGAATACCATCTGGTCCTGGTGATTTGTTAGTATTTAATTTGTCAAGTGGTGCTGGCTGGTAAGGCATCCCTTAAGGGACAGTTTACATTGGTTTGTGGTTTGGACACCTGAGCTCAGCGCCCAGGTGCACCACATCGGAAAAGCAATGAGCTTTTCCTTCGTTGGGGGCAGTATTTTAACAGAGCTTATGGGCTGCTGTTTAAAACAGTATCCGGGCAGCCAACCTGAGTGCCTGGGTGGTGTGTGGCACTATTCAAAAAGTGCAACTGCGCAGGGTGGGCTTTCTGGAAGGAGAAGTTAGGGAGCTGCCCTGCGTAAGCACTGGCAGATTCACGAGGGAGGCTCAGCGCCATTTTGTGCTGGTGTGTTGTTGGCTGGGCTGGAGAGTGGAGACTGAGAGAGAGAGACGCAGTTTTTCTGTGCGCGCTATCCAGATGCAGACTACTACAGTACTCACTGAGTGAGTCCGTGAGAAGAAGCTAAAGAAGAAGAGTGTGAGAGAGAACGGGATATAAGTTTTAAATTTAAAAAAACCCTCTTTACAGGGGTGAGTCAGAAGACATGGGGAAATCATGGGGCTGGGGGGAGTAGGGGAACCAAGGATGTCTGGGAGGACAGGGCTGAGAGACACTGGGTAATGGGGCTGGAGCTTGGGGGGGGGACTGGGAGAAGCTGGGAATGGGGCTCTGAAGGGGGGAGGACTAGAACTGGGAGACACTGGGGAATAGAATGGGGCTGCGGGGAGTGGGGAAGGGGAGGACTGGGAGACACTGGGAATGGGGCTGTGGAGAGGGGAGGACTGGGAGACACTGGGGAATTAATGGGGCTGGGAGACACTGGGAATGGGGCTGTGGAGGTGGGAGGCCTAGGACTGGAAGACACTGGAGAATTAATGGGGCTGTGGGGGGGAGAGGATTGGGAGACACTGGGGAATACTGGTGTGGGAGATACTGGGGAATGAAATGGAATGGCTGTGAGCAGAGGGGAGGACTGGGAGTAGGGTCTGAAACCAGTGCAGCCCTGTACCATGTATTTTTCATAAGCGTCCTCTTTTAAAGGGGAGGTATGGCCACCCTAACTGGGAGACACTAGGGAATGGATTATAGATCTGCTAATTTGGGTTTCTTTGGTTGTTGCCTTGTCTGAATTTAAGTTGGTTAATGGTTTGTATTTTATGTGTGGCTCCCCAGTTGTCCCCTCTTCCCTGGGCATGCCATGCCATGCCATGCCATACCATGCAGGCAGGGGCAATTTTGTGGGCCCAGTTGGAACTTGGAAGTTATGCTGCCTCCTGGTTTTAAAAATGGTTCTCTGGCCTTTGCCCTTGATGTTTTTCATTCTGTGAGACTCTAATTTTCTGATTTCTGATTTATTTATTGGTGGGGGGTGGGCTTAGATGCAAGGGTTTCCTTGCTTGAATTTTTACCTGCATTGTAAAATGGCCCTGCCCTTTGCAGTTTGGTTGGATGCTGTTGCAGGCTTTTTCACTAATGACTAGTCTGGATGGAGGGTATCAGCAGGAGTTAGGTGAGGGAAGCGAGGAGTCAGGGAGGGCAGAGCAGAAGTGAATGCTCCCTGTCTGCTGCAACCATTCCCTGTCTGGTTGCAGTAGCTGCCTTTTACAGAGCTGTGTAGCATGTTTTGGGGGACAAGTGGAAATCCTCACTGCTGCTTTTATGGTGTGCTAAGGACTGCACATAATACTGGTGCCTTAAGATGGTTTGCTTTGCTTGCTCTGTGTTTGCATGATGCATTGCTGCTTTCCTTCTCTCTTCCCAAGTGTGAGTAGAGAGGCCATTTTGTAAATGTGTGGGTCCACTAGTCATAGCTACTCTTATTTAAAATGGTCCCTTTGCTGTTTCACTGCTGCCCCCTTCAAGAAAGTAGTGTCTTTCCTCTCTGTTTGTGACTGCTTTTGAACATCTTGCCTGGGGTTTTGTGGAGAAACAGAAGTGCATTGTTTAAATTTGGTTTATTCACCCCCGGGTGTTTGGTTGCAATACAGGCCTGTAACTGGCCAAACTTTTTAAAAAGGGCCTGTGTCTTTGGACAAGCATTTGGCTGCCGGGGATAAAGTGTAAGTACTAGGGATGCTGGTTTGGATGGGGCTTGTTTGGTTGCGATACAAGCCTGCAACTGCTCTCCTTGTGAACAGAGGAGAAAGTACATAGGAGCATGGCAAAAGAGAAGGCTGCAGACAACAAGGGGACCCCTTTCCCCCACTGAACCCATTTCTTCCCCTTCCTCGTCTCGTGCACCAAAATCAAACCCTTTCCCTCCTACTTCTCCTCTGTCCTCTCCTTCTCTTCCCTTTCATTCTCTTCTGATTTGGCTTGTCTCAGGACAGGGCGCTAACTCAGTCCTCCCAGTTCTCCAAGCCAGAAGGAAGGCTTGTCTCAAAGCCTACACCTTTGGAAGACTACAGGAGGCCAAGGAGGTCATGAAAATCAAGAATTTGAGGGCTCAGGATAAAGGTAGGCAGGGACCCGAGTTCACCGCACCAGAACCTAGGGTCAGAGACTGTCCAACAGTTAGGCCAGTGGCATGGCTTAACACAGAAGCAAGGAGTTCCCAGGGTTAACACTGGAGGGACATTACATTAGTTAATGCTGGGAACTCCTTGCTGCTACGTGAAGCACTGCCACTGGTCTAACTATTGGACAGTCTCTGCCCCTAGGTCTGCTGGCCAGGCTCCGGCCTTAGGCCCACCTGCAGATTTGCCTACAGTGGTAGGTTCAACCCACCCACTGTCCCACTAGCCGCCACAGCTCAGTGCAGCACTCTGTGGGTGGGGCAGGCTGTTCTCAGAATCTGATTCCAGAACAGTTCAGCCCCTCTTCAGAGGGATGCAGTTTTAGCAGAGAGGGGCAGAAGATCTGCAAGAGTCTATTTATTAATAGTCCTGATTGAATACTTGCAGGTAGTTAAGGATATTGAGTCCTCAACTCTTCCTGGATCCAGGTCAAGGACAGAGGCTGAGGCAATATAAGCAGCAGTGCTTGGTGAGGAAGAGCTGTGATGAATGCACAGCCACAAAGGAACAGGGCTTGGATTGAAGAGTTTCAGGAGAAGGTTTAGCTATCTACAACCAAAAGAGTGGACAGCACTTCAGCCCAAGGAAATTGTGAGCTATGTTCGTTCAATCTGGACTCATGCAAATGAATTAATGGCATTCTTTATTGTTATATGTTCTCTCTATTGGATTAAGTTTCTATCCTTTGGTGAAAAATTAGTAATACTTAATTTGATTTTTTTCATCCCACCTACAATGCACGAGGTGGCCCACATCAGAGGCAGGGACATTCGAGTGCCTGGCCCTGTCCTGTGCTGCTGGGACAGGACCAAGAGTTATGGTCCTGCTGGTGTATAGGCCCCCAGATAATAGGGGGGATTTGGGGCCAAATTCCTGGAGCTGGTGTCAGCGTTGCTGCTGGAGTGTCCCACAATGCTTGTTCTTGGGGGACTTTAATGTGGCTGCTCTGTGGGTCTGGCTGCTGAGTTCCTGGATGTGATGGCATCTCTGGATTTTACCCAGAGCATCCACAGTGCTGACCAGGCACCTGACCTCATTTTCAGGCTGGGTTTTCCGGTTTTGGATGTTCAAGTCACCCCTGTTGGGTGGTCAAACCATCACCTTGAGTGCTTCAGTGTGGGTGCTGTCCTACCTGGCTGACAGCACCGTAGCCAATTGATTGTTGTACTGCCATGGAGACTGCTGTAGTGAATTTCAGCAACCTCATTCTTAGTGCTGGAATTGATGCATCTGTCCCTTCCAACCAGGGGGTTGACAGGCTCATCAACAGCTATTTTAAGCTGTTCATCATCATCCTAGTTTATTGACAGCACTGGCTCTCGCCATGGCCCAGACTAGCAACATACAAAAACATACATAACAAAAAGTAATATAAAATAATATAAAATACAAGATACAAAATGTTACTAATTACTGCACCCTAGTTACAAAATAGGAGCAAAACCCAGGCAGTGGCTATTCTCATCTATCAAATTTTAAGGTGTTAGAGGGGGTCCTCTATTCCTTGGCTCCTCGCTGGACCCTAGTTATACCACAGTGGTCTACGGACCGTTGAGACAACAGTGATTTGGCGGACTTCAAGAGGTTGAGGCATAGATTGGAGAGGAGATACCCGAGGAGCTGTCTGGAGGCGATCTTCAGCTGTACAAAGAGTTTATACTGGTATATGGAATGGCTATTACTGAGGCAAAGTGCCTGTACTTTGTCCTCAGGCATAGACGCTGCAGGGAACAGACCAGCACAACATAGCTGTTTTGGGTTGTGCGTGGCCTGGTGAATCCAGACAGTTGCAATCAGTCAACATTTTTTTCAGTAGAGCACTGTGAGAAATTTTATATATTCTTTGCAGAGAAGATAGAGGGACGACGGGCGGGATTCGTTGGGCCTCTTGATGTAGATAGCCATGGAGTCCCGATGGACTGTACTCTCCTGGTTGACCTCGACATGATTGATGACAAAGAAGTCTGTACGCTTCTGGGATCGTTGAGACTCACTACATGTGCCTCTGACCCATGCACATCCTGACTGTTGAAGGCCTTGTCAGGGTTTTGAAAGATTTGCTGATGATTGTAGATCAAGGACAGCTGGTGATTTTGGTTATGCTGGACCTTACGGCAGTATTCGATACGAATGACTATAGGTTCCTGCTTTGATGGTTGAGGGATGTCGCTGGTGTGACAGGAGCTGCCGGTCCGTGGCTTCAGTCACACCGGAAAGGGAGGAGCCAATTGGTGGTAATGGATGGATATGCGTCATCCCCGAGGGGCCTGAATTGTGGCATTCCCCAAGGTTCTATTCTTTCACCCATGTTGTTCAACGTATACATGTATCCCTTTAGGGATGTCCTGATCAAGTCTGGGGTTGAGTATCATCAGTACACTGATGGCAAGGATCTGGGCATCATGGCTGCAGCCAGAGTGGCCGGTGAAGATGTCAGTGAACTGGCCCGGGTGATCGACAACGGCTGGAGCTGCAAAGAGTGGTAACCATGCCTGTTGATGTACTCGGCCGCATCATCATGGGGGGGCGGAGGATCTCCACATGGGTGCTGTCGATAGTGCCTAGGCAGTTGGGGAACCCAGTAGTCTCAAAGCCAGCCATTCAAGCCCCCTGATCCATGAGCTGGATCATGCGGTCGAGGAGGACCGCCTCCACAGCTTCACAGAAGTCGTGGATGATGCAGGTGATGGTTGTGAGGCCCACTCTGAAGTGTTGAGCCATGGAATGGCAGGAATCTGGGGTGGCCAGGGCCCAGACCACTATGCCCACCCGCTGGGCAACTGGAATAGGGGAGTGCATGGGGGTGTGCAGCCGCTCCAGCCAGGGCCACAGGAGCTCTGTCAGATGCATAAGGGTACGCCAGTCCATCTGGAAGTGTACCCTCCAAGCAGCAGCATCCCATCGTGTCAGGGCCGCTTCCCACCATTGCTGAGCCCTGGATACAGTCCAGAGGTGCCTGTTGATGGGCATAGCGAGCCTGACAGCACTGAAGAGGGCTGTCCTCCTCCAGTAGTGGCATGCAGCTGTATGCCTGAGGGCAGCCGGACAGGTGCATGCAATCAGCAGGGCCCTGCGGTACCTCCCAGAGAGCCGGCGCGCCGTGCGCATGGCCTTGATGCGGCAGCGCCTGTGATGGACGAGCAGGCCGGTTGCAGCGAACTGGGCCAGGAATTCATGCACCCGTGTACATCTCAAGCATCTCCGTGGTGACCTGGTGGAGCTCGGTGTGCTGGCGGTACCACTCAGTTATGATCTCCAGTAGGAGCCAGGAGGCACCCTGCTGGTTTGCATCCATGTCATGTACCTGTGAGGGCCTTAGCAGGTAGGTGCCCCAGGAGAGCCAGATGGTGTCAGGCACACTGCTCAGAGGCACCCAGATGCTGCAGGTTGTGGCTCGCTATAAGGGGCCTGGAACCAGCACATGCCTACGTGAAACCAGCTGTCCATTGGGCCCTGTAGCCATGTGCTGCACTGATTGGTTGTGGTCTATGCATTACCGGGTGCTCCTGGTGGCACGGGGTTGCTCACCTGTACCGGGGGGGCTCCGCCTGTAGGTCCCATGCCCCCTGGTGCCGGTCGCTACCACCTATTGGGGTGTTGGGTGCTCGGGTGCATGGGAGGGGGGAGGGCTGTGCCCCTGGCATGTGGGTGGCTTACCGGGGGCCTTGGAGGGTGCATGAACGTTGTGTGCGTATCACTGCTCTCTGTGCGTAGGCTGTCTCTAGCCTTGGGTTCCTGCAGCTGTGCTGTGTCTGCTCCCCACACATTGCTTCCCTGCCGTCCCATTGTGCTGCCTTTACCCTTATTGTGTGGTCTTGGAGCTCTCCTGGTTGCCTCCCCTGCCTACCATGGTTTGAGGGCCCCCACTTTCCTTGATTATGAGACCCTCTGCCAGCTACACCATGGCTGATGCTGCTGCATCAGAGCTCCCACTCAGCGGTTCCGCAGCCGGTCTGTGGAGACCATGAATCTAGCCAAACTGTGGCATTCCCCTGGCGTTCAACTGTTCCTTGCCTCCCCATATACCCTCCCGGATGCCTATCGGTGTCTGAGCTTGGGTCTCCGCCACTTTGGATATGTGGCTACTGCTTGCAAGTGCCAGCTTCATGCAGTGGAGCTGGGCCTCTGTCCCTTTCCAGATGGGCGCATTCCAGAGCTGAGGGGGTCGCTGGTGGTGTGGTCTGTCATGGAGGAACATAGGGTCACACACATGTGATACTGGCCTACATGTAGACTACAAGCCTAGTAAATATGTAAAGCAAAAGGTGCAACATGTATGTAATGTTACAATTGAGAACTGCAAAATCAGGACTGTGGCACTGACGAAACTCCAGGAAATGCAAAGAAATAAAAAGAATGTGTATTGGGAACCCTGGCCAGACATAACCCTGGGGAGATGAAAATTGACCTTCAGGTTTGCTTGGGTTGCCTTCGTGACAGACCTCAGGTTTCTCCAAGGTGGGAAAGCCGAAACAAAGAGACCATGAAAGGTACTTAAGCGAGGGCCATTAAGCCATCTTGTCTCTCACTTGGCCAGAGCCATCTTGAGCATCTGCATCCAAAAACCTGCCAGCCAGCAAGACTCTTTAATCTCTGGGTTCGCAAGAGCTTGAGAACTCTTGTTGCTCACTTTTGTTCCAATGTTAGACACAGACACTTCTTCATAAAGATAAGAAGTAAGTTTATTGATTGTATCAACAATCTTGCTTATGTAGAGTGGTTACTAGAAATCAAAGGTAAATATAACGCATTCCTATATCTATACTGGTTGAGTTCCTAAATAAGCATCTTACCCTTGCCGCTGTCTGTTGGGCTCCCCAGCGTGGTGTTCCCCATTCCCCCTTGTGTGCCTCCCCCTTGCTTCCTTTCCTATTTGGCTGTGTGTGTACTCGCCAGCGTGTGTGTGGTTTGTGTTCAGCTCTGTCCGTGGCTTCCTTCTCCCTGTTGTGTGCGTGTGGCTTGGCCGTTCACCTCCCTCCTCCTCCCTTCCCATTTCCCTCGCATGGGCGGTGCCTGTGACGCTTTTGGCTTCCTTTGCCCTCGGTCGGCCATGTCTGTGTCCCGCCCTGCCCTGGTGGTTTCTGGGGGTTCTTGCCACAGTCTGGGATCGGTGTCACGTCTGTTGTGCTATCCCAGATCGTGGCCTTGTTGTCTGTTTCCTTGCCATGGTCCCACTCCTGTCATGTCTGTTTGGGGCCTGTCAGAACCATGGGTCGGGGTTGGGCAGCTAGCCACGGTTGGGGATCCACTGTGGTGACCCAGGAGCACGTAATGTCTGAAATTACCCAATATGTGCCTTGATAGGATTTTAGGAATATCAGTTATTAAAAAGGCCAGGTGGATTGTAGATTTCAGTAGCTGGTATTTATGGCAGGGAATAAGAACATCAAATGATCCCAAGGTAGTCCTGGCCAGTTACAGAATTGCTGCTTTGAAGGCACCAGAGGTAGAAGTTAGGACGAGTTAGATAAATGGGATAATTGGTTTCCAGAGGTGTGGGGAAAACATAAATTAGAATGTGACAAAATAGATGCAGAAGTCTTGATTCAGGGACCAGACCGCCCCCTGCACCCAGAAGCAATATAAGTATCCCAAGGAAGCAGAGGTGGGATTAAATCCCTCCGTTGACAATTTGATAGAACAAGGAGTTCTAGTAGAAATGGTCAGTACTAATACTTCCCCTGATGCCCCTATTGGGATTGGAGGTTTTACTGTTTTGTTGTTGTTGTTGTTATGTATTTATTTTTATTTACTGCATTTATATTATTGTTTTTATATTTTTATGAGCTGTTAGCTGCCCCAAGCTGCTTTGCAGGAAGCCCCGGATGTCGTATGTGTAAAACCTGACTGTTCCGCCTGGCTTTTGGCAAGGGAGATGGGGTGTAGGGTGGAATGGGGAGGGGGGTGGCTTTGGTTTTGTGCCTTCTCTTTTTATTATATTTTATTGTATTTTTTGGTTTTATTGATTTTATGTGTGTTGACATTGTAAGCCCCCCAGGCTGCTTGGAGCAAGAGGGGCAGGGTAGTAAATGATTTTATAAATAAATCAAATATAAATAAATAAATTTATGGAAATTAAATAAATAAATCACTAATTTGGCTCATTAGAAAGGCAGATGGGGTGATGTGGAGACTCACTGTGGACTATAGGGCTCTAAATAAATAAATAAATAAAATAAATGAGGTAACCCTGATGTCCGCTCCTGTGGTTGCTAAATACCAAGGGGTTCTTGCTGCTGTGGGAGGTTCAGGATGGTTTAACTGCATTGGATTTGTCTAAGACTTTCTTTGCTATACCTGGATTGTTGGTATAGATTTGCATTCACCTTCAGAAGGTCTCATGGGTACAGATAGTATGGTAAAATAACTTGGAGTTTTTTTAAGCCCTGAGGGAAGGAAACCAGACCAGCAGAGAGTAGAGGTAATAGAAAACTGACTTATGGGTATTATTGGATTTTCTTGGGATTTCATTGAAAACTTTACAGAAAACGCAGCTCCGTTGTATAAGCTACTGAAAAAAGGACAGGAGTGGGAATGGCAGGACAAACAGGGGGAGGTGTCACGTATTGGCATGCATTTTGATGATTGTTTCAAAACCTTTGTTTAAAATGTGTTTAGAAGGTATGCTGACTAGGAGAAGTCTGTTTAAGGTGATGTCTGTATATACACCATGTCTCTGGTTGAAGCTGGCTTTGTTAACTGTGGGTGAAAACAGACATGACGCTAACCACCCTTTAACCACCCTTGGTGGTCATTTATGCATGTTTCAGGGCTGCATAGGGCACCAATACAGCCCTGCAACATGCATAAATAACCACCAAGGGTGGTTAAAGGGTGGTTAGC
>QEPC01000081.1:303787-320200 GCA_003113815.1 Sphenodon punctatus
CGGCCGCACAGCCCCCCCCCCCCACATTCCCCCAGCAGCCTGTCCTCCTGGAGATGGATGGGCAGGCGCAGCGGCCAATTCGGCCGCTGCACCCGATTCCGTCCTGGGGTCTGGGCCACGGCCCGGAATCAGCAGCGGTAACAGACGTTACCATCTGCCAATTCCAGGCTGTGGTTCAATTAACCATGCTTTCGGAGATGGTGCCCGGACCATCCTAGGAATGCAACACTAGGAATACATGGGAGGGAGTAGCACCGTAGTACTAAAGACAGTGCACTCCCCAGTGAAATAGGTAGTAACTGGAAAAGCACAACAGGGGCAAGTGTCAAGTTCCCGGCTTGCAAAATTGGCTCTAGTTTTAATGAATAAGGGAGTTACCGTACAGAAAGAGCACTCCTTGTCCCCTATGCCATATGGACTCTTGATTGAGGGAACTGAGCATGAGTTCCCGTAACCAGAAATAGCTGCCCAGACAGAATGGAAAGTAAAAGTTGGGTTGTCTCTTGATGAGGCTCAAGAGCAAGGGTACAGTATATGGTTTGTGGATGGATCGTACTCCTATTATAAAGGAAAACCCCAAACAGGGAGCGCTGCAGTTAACATGCAAACTGGAACAGAGCTACTCCAGCCATGCCAGCCACACTCAGTGCAAGTAGCTGAGGTGGAAACTAAAACTGGTACTAGAATATAAGCCTCCAAGCAAGGATATAACTATATTTTCAGACTCAGATTGGGTAGTAAGAACACTGTCACACTGGCTGCCTATATGGTCTCACTGGAAATTAACCTCTAGTGATGGAAAACCTATAGCCTATGCATCCAAGTGGGCAGTGGTACAGGACTTTATTGCAAATCACTGGGGGAAATTGCCATTTCCCATAAAAGGCCCCAGGAAGGGAACTGAGGTGAGTATATGGAACAACAAGGGGTATTTTCAGACGTTACGAGATCACAGTGCACTATACCCACATGGTGATTGTGGTCCTGTAATGTCTGTTGGGGGGAACGGAAGCTCCCCGCCAGATGTTCACCCCCGTGAATCACAGGGGAGGGGAATCACATTCAACAAGCAAATGGAAGTCCTGGCCGGACCATCTCCGTTTGCGTGTTGAATGTGATCCCCCCCCCCCCGCGCCCGTGATCAAGGGGCCTGTCTTGTCTGTCCCCTGATCACGGCCTGGAATCAGCAGTGAGATTCTGGGCCATAGTCAATACCCCGGGGGGGCCGGCGGGCACTGCGCCTGCATTGGCCGTGGAGCCCGCCTGTCTCCCAGAGGCCGGCCGCCCGGGGGAGCATGGGCCGGGGGGGGGGCAGGGCTGTGCGGCTGCACGTTGCACCGTGCAGCCCCACACCCACACCCGATTCCCCGCTGAGATCAGCTGGCACATCTGTTTGATGGCCGTTTAGATCCTGGCGGGGGATCAATGGGTGATTCCGTGACGGGGCCAATACCGGCCCCATTAAGTCTGAAAATACCCAATGCTGATGAAAAAGCCAATGAAGCTACCAACATGCAGTCCCCACCACGGAATGAAGGGAGACCAGTGGTGGTGGCTAGGAGGGGATAGTGTTCTGGATGGATAGACCCAGTTACACTTCAGAAGGGGGACCAGGAAATAGCTGCCCTAGTAAAGGAAGGGAATTATCAAGAACATAGAGGCTCTTTTTACACGGGCGGCTCCCACGCTAGAACACCCTGGGTGTTCTAGTGTGGGTGCCGCCCGTGTAAATCCTGCGGGGGTGGCTGTGTGCACTCCCATGCACACGCATCCCCACTCACGGAGGCACTGGAAAAAAATAGAGGTGCCTTCGTGTGTGGGGATGGGTGTGCGCCCCGTCAGAACCCTCCCCGAACCCACCACACAAAGACCACAGCACACCCTCATCCCCATGCTGCTGCAACCTGTGTAAAAACTAAAGGGCCCTAGTCTTGAAGGACGCCCAGGGGTTGGTGTGGGCAGCTCCTCCGTAGTCCAATGAACCAAAATGGGTAGTCACAGCAGAAGTCAGGAGTGACTTAATACAGTTCGTGCATGAGCAAGAACACCCAGGGTGAGAAAAGACCCTTTGGATGCTAGAAACCATGGGATGGTGGCCTGGGATGAAAAAGGAAGTGGAGCAGTGGGTATACAATTGCCCCCTGTGTGCAGCTAACAATGGAGACACTCAGGTAGTTAAGGGGCCTCTGGAAGATCAGAGAATTGTGGGTCCACGGACCAGGTTGCAAATTTATTTCACAGGGCCCCTACTTACCACTGCTTGAGGGAATAAGTACTGTTTACTAAGAGGATCGAGGCTTTCCCAGTAAAAGGAGCAGCTAGAGTATTGATGAAGCAAGTTTTCAGCCGATTTATGGTTCATCTAAGACCTTTTTGTTTGGCAGGCAGGAATAGGGTAGGCTTGGGTAGAGGAGTTTGGGGAGGAGGATTGGTCGGTGATAGGTGGGGACAAAGGGTAGGGTGGATGGTTGGGATGATGTGGGTTTTAAGGGATTATAAATGTATTTGATTGTATGTTAAATTTCTTATGTTGTAACCCATCCTGAGTCCTTGGAGAAGCGTGGGATAAAAATGTTAGATAAATAAATAAATAAAATAAAAGAAGTATAAATGGTGGTGATCACAGCATACATGTTTTTACCTGGACCATGGAAAAGTATGTGGCTTAAGGCTACTGAAAAGAGTTCCAGGAAGACAACCTGAGGGCTTCATGCACCATGGAGGAATTCACATGAGGGGATTGTCACATGAGCACATACACTGGGCCCTAAGGAACCAAGTATATTCATGGAGTACTGGAAACTCCTCTAGGATTTAGAACCAACACCCTTTCAGGTTGGATCCTTTGACCCTAAAAGAAATTGCGGCTGCATGGGCAGCCCCTCAAATCAGATTGAGCCAGTGTGGTGTAGTGGATAAGGTGCTGGACGTGGACCTGGGAAGCCAGGACTCAAATCCTGCTCTAGCCATGAGCAAGTCAAAATCTCTCAGCCTCAGTTCTCCATCTGTAAAATGGGAATGTGTGTCTATCTGTCCCTGTGTTCCCCTCACCCTTCTCCATATCAGACTGTAAGCCCATTGGGCAGGGACCTGCCTCTGAAAATCCATGACTGTAAAATCCTAGTAGCGCTATAGAAATGATAAGCAGTAGTAGTAATAGACACAAGGATGGTTTTCCCTCACCCATGACTTTTTGGTCATGAAGTTATCTGTACCTTGGGATACAGTCAGAATGATAAATGGGTGGCAAAGACCAGACCTCGTACAAGGCAGAGCAGTATTTGTAATGTATGAAAGTAAAAAAGGCAGCACAGAAAAGTGTGACTGCCATAAGGCGGGATGTGATTATTGCCCCCCAACCCCAGGTGCGCCTTGTGGCTCGACATGTTTTTCCTGTCATTTCAGAATCCTCATGAAATCTGAAAGCAGATCCTGCAAGTTCGAGAAGCAGATGGAAGAAGGAAGACTGCCTGTGCAGGGCGTCGCTACCGTGGAGCGAGGGGGCTCACTTGAGCCCAGGCCCCAGACTTGGAGGGGGCCCTTTTGCAAGCAGTCTGAGCGCTGCTAGAAAATTTTCAGAGTGGGCAGAGGAGGGAGCACAGCTATCACTCCATCCTGGCTCACTCTAAACATTTCTTAGTGGATACTCATGCTGCTTGCAAAGGGTCCTGCCAAAAAGAAAGTGTTCAGAGTGGATGGGAGTGGAGGGCTAGCCCCACCCACTCTTAACTTTCTGGTAGGGTTGCCGCTCCTGTGAGCTGGGGCAGAGCTGCCTTTGTGGATAAGCCCCACCCCAGAGATTCCACCCCATTACTCACATGGGGGCCCATAATTGGGACCTGAGCCTGGGCCCACCACAGCCTTTCTACGCCACTGTGCCCGTGAGCTGTATGAACTGCCTAAGGCACAACAGATGGAGATCTGTGGGTTTGTCTTTGTTTGCTTGTTCTGTTATAATTCCTATATTCATGACCCAGGGGATGGGCATTTTCACACTAACCTAATTGTAGTCAAACCAGGGGATAAAGTGCATATATTGTGTCAATTTCTAAACGTCTCCTTGACCTGGGTGCCATGGCTGGGCCCCTGTGTGAATATCCTGCTGACAGCCTGGCCCCTTGGTATTATTAGTAATGCCACCTTAGGCATGGAACCTGGTACTGTGGGTCAAGGACTCTGTTCATAGAAAGGGTCTGGCGGGTGCATGTGCTATGGTAATGGTAATCTATGCATCCTGCATTCAGGGGGACAGGTGAAGGTTAGGCTTCGGCCCAGCCCAGCCCTCATTCCTGTAACTGGACCTTCCCAGTCCAACAGTGTGCCAGTACAAGTGGTCCTACTACACTTTCTCCCATTTCAGTCCCCATCAGAAAATCATCCTCTACACTACCAGATGAAACCACACGGGCTAGTGAAGAAAAGTATGATCCCAGTTGTGCCATTATATTGCTAGGAGTCTTTGGTTGGGCCCCGGTGGGAAACACAGACATGACTGTAATCACAGGCCTAAATAATCAACAAAAGTGGTGCAGTTAGAATGAGCCCAAATATACCCCTTCTGGGAAAGTCTTTACGGACAAAAGCTCATGCAAACAGCACCAGTGGAAAGTTAAGACTCAGAATATCCCTGAAACTGGACCCCCACAATGGACTATACAGACTGACAAAAGCAAATGTGATTTAACCAAGCTGCATATATCTTCCCAGTATCAATGCATGGTGCAAATTAATTAGATCCCAGCCTTAGAGGGAGTGTACCAATTACATCACCCATGGACTGTACTGCACTTTGAGATCTTAGCAATGATAAACAATTGTATGATAATCCTGAAAGGCTCTTTTATTTATTTTATTTATAAAAGATTTTTATCCCACCCCTCCTGCCCACAGGGCAGCTCGGGGCAGCAAATAACAAATTTAAAAACAATAAAAACAATTTAAACATTAAAAATCCCATATGCAGGGAGAAAAACAACACCCCCCCCACCCACCCACCCTACCCCCCTCGCCAAAAGCCTGGCGGAACAGCCAGGTCTTACATAAATGTCAAAATGACAGGAGAGTGGGAGCCAACCGAGCCTCCTCCAGGAGCGGGTTCCACAGCACAGGGGCAGCCAACGAAAAAGATCTAACATCAGTGGCCACCCATCTCGCCTGGGGAACCTCCAAAAAGGTTCCCATGGACAATCTCAGGGGTCGCACAGGCACATGGGGAGTGAGGCAGTCGGGCATATAAGCAGGGCCTAGGCCGTGAAGGGTTTTAAAGGTCAAAACCAGCACCTTGAACTTAGCCTGGTGCTTTATAGGCAGGCAGCCAGTGCAGAGCCTGGAGCACAGGTGTCGTGCTCCCTGTGGCCCACCCCCGTAAGGAGATGGGCCGCGGCATTCTGCACCAGCTGCAGCCTCTGGACCAACTTCTCGGGCAGCCCCACGTAGAGTGCATTGCAGTAATCCAGCCTCGAGGTGATGAAGGCATAGATGATGGTGGCGAGGTCAGAGTCTGAGATACAGCCAAAGCCGCCGGACAAGATGTAACTGCCGAAACGCACTCCCCGCCATGATCACAACCTGAGATTCCAGGCTGAGCCATGAATTGAGAAGCACACCCAGACTCCGCACCTGAGAGACCATGGGAGGGCAAACCCCTGCTACAGGAGGAGATTCAACCACTCCCAGGCCCCCCAAGCCATTGCCCACCAACATCACCACCATCTTGTCAGGATTCAGCTGCAGATGGCTCAACCTATCCCAGTTGCTATCCCAGTGTTTGGAGGCCGTGGCAGAGTGGATGTGGCAGAGCAGACTGAAGCTCAACCCTGATAAGATGGAGGTGATGGTGGTGGGGAGAGCGAGGGAGGTGTTGGCCCCCCTGGTGGGGGGCGGTTCGCCCTCCCATAGCTCAGCAGGTTCAGAGTCTGGGGGTGATTTTGGATGCGAACCTCCGCCTGGAGCGGCAGGTGCAGGCAGTGGCGAAAGCTGCCTTCTACCAGTTATATCTGGTGCAGAAGCTGCATCCGTTCGTCTCCGGTCTGGACCTGGCCTCCCTCATCCATGCCTTCATCACCTCGAGGCTGGACTACTGCAACACGCTCTACATGGGGCTGCCCTTGTTCCTGGTTCGGAGGCTGCAGCTAGTGCAGAATGCGGTGGCCCGCCTCTCGTCGGGGACAGGCCGTCGGGAGCATATAACACCTGTGCTCCGGACTCTGGACTGGCTGCTGATAGCGTGCTGAGACAGGTTCAAGGTATTGGTGTTAATATACAAGGCTCTTCACGGTCTGGGCCCCTCATACCTCAGGAACCGCCTCGCCCTCCGTGCCCCAGAGCAACTCCTTCGGTCCTCCGGGGGTGCCTTCTTGGAGGTCCCCCATGTTAAGCGGGGGCCACAATGGAGAGGGCATTCTCGGTGGCCGGGCCGCGCCTCTGGAATTCCCTCCCAGAGGAATCTCACCTGGCCCCAAGCCTTTCGACATTTTGGTGAATCTGTAAGACCTGGCTGTTCACCCAGGCCTTTGGGGAGGGGGCTGGGGTTGGGGAGGGGGTGTTTTATCTTCCCCCACCCTTATTTATTTATTAACCCAGCCTGTTTTATTGTAGTGTTTTCATGGATTGGTTTTATTATTATATTGTTTATAAATTTATACATTGTTTTATAATTAACTTGTTAGCCGCCCTGAGCTGTTCACAGGAGGGGCAGGATACAAAATAAATAAATAAATAAAATAAAACCTCATCTAAGCCCCCACAACTGACAGGCACTGGGAAAATAAGGAGACTGCATGGCCTGGGTCGATGGAAAAAGAGAGGTAGAGCTGAGTGTCATCAGCATACTGATGACACTGCATTCCCTGAAACCCTCTCATGATCTCCCCTAATGACTGCATATAGATGTTAAACAAGAGGGGGGACAGAATGGCAGCCTGAAGGACTCCATACGTGAGGTCCCGGGGGGAAGATGTACACTCCCCCAAGACCACCTGGTGAGTTATCCCAGCCAGGAATGAATGAAACCAGTCCAAGACCGTCCCACCAATCCCGGCAAAGTCCCGCAGGTGAGTCACCAACATATCATGATCGATTATGGGGCCTTATGTGGTACAAAGAGATCTGAAACATCAATTGATTGTAAACCTTGTTAGGTTTTTGAAGGAGATCACTATTGATCTTAAAGGCTTAAACATATCACAGGCAGTGTGCTCCCTTCATTAAAATGCAGCATGAGGGGTGGCAAAATTGGTGGAGATGTGGTATGCCAGAAGGGCACTAACTAAGCGTGCTAGGCGAGATACGTTGGGAACTGTGTTAGGAGGAATAGAAACTGGTCTTGGAGTAATCAATGATATCAGTGTTGAAATATTGGCCAATAAGTTAGAGTACATAACTCAGGAGAATTAAATTTTGGGAAAACCTATTAGTAAATCACTGGCTGATTTGGGAATGGGAGAGCGGGTTCTTGCTGAAATCCGCCCCATATAGCAGTAAATAGCTGAGAAAGATAACTTACTCCTTGCAGAGGCCATTCACAGCCTTCTGACCAACACCTCCTTGGCACTGGCATGCACTCAAGCCCAAGGGATAGTGCAGAGTGTTGTAATACAGGTGATCTGGGAAGGGCTGCACAGAATGATACCATTGGAAATTAGGAAAATTATCAGGGATAGTTGCCTGATAATTATTATTGTCCGACTGGTAGGTAATGGTAAATTTCACCTATTGTCATGTATCTTGTATAAAAAGCATATATTTTTGGCCATCTGTGTTTCAATGTATTGAAAATTAGAATTAGCCTCTGTATGGTGAACTTCTGATGAACTGTTTTTATAATGACCTTTTACTGAACTCTTGACTATATACTGGGAGAAGAGATATGGTCAGTCTGTCTCTTAAGGATTACATAGTTAGGCCTGTATCAACATTTCCTGTTGACCAATTTCAAGGGACATGACTCCCCAAACAGGGGCAGAGAAAGATCTTGTTTATCTAAAGAAACCTGACGTCTTGGTCATTGTTAAATCTTATCTCAGATGATAGCTGCCTTTTTAGTATGTAACAACAGATTGTTTACAACTTACTTTGAGAAACCCCATTGTAAGCCTTCTTGACCTGATGTCATTTAAACTGACTTCTAAGCATTTTCAAACTATAAAGAGGCAGAGAAAAAATTAATTCTTCAGAAAGCTCTCCATTCCCTGGAGTTTTCTCACCTTCATTATGGCAGTATTGGACACAGGACTGGGTGAATATGAAAATATATTATTTTGATGCCTTGAGTCAACAATAATTAAAGCATATATTATTTCTTATAGATGTAAGATCTTTGAACTTATAATAGAACTGAATCTTTGAACAGAAATGTCTTTTTAAATCATGTATTTGTAACTGACACCTGTTTCTCTTTTTTACCATGTTTTTATTTGAATTTAAGCAAACTATGCTTTATATTTATAACACCCTTTGTCTCATGGTTTCATTTATAAATAATATGGCCTTTGCAATACTTTGCTGAGCTGGCTGGCTTTTAGCACAGTGTAAACTAAGTTTCCACATACTGGAAAATAGTTGCCCTATATCCAGGTCAGATTATGTCACGCCTGGACCACTAAGCACATTTTCCTTTTGAGGAAACTGAGGCACAAAGTGACACTATGAACCTGAAAAAGCCCCAATTTTTTGTGGTAACAATCTTCTCCAGCAATATTAAAGAAATATACCCTGTTGTTAGTATGGGCCTCCAATATAATGAGAGCCTAGTAATGTACCCAAAGAACCAACACAGTTGGGTACTTCAGGAAGATCGAGTATGGGAAACTATAGGGCACAGGGATGCCTGTAGGTTTTATAATAGAGGTTATTGTAACATTACTGAAGTTAGTGGGTGTGATTTTAAGAATAAGGTTCCAGTTTGGACACTGCAACACCTGACCTCACTCCCACACTTGCTGACAGATAAACAGCCTGTTAAGTTAGGAATGAATATGGAATTGGTCAAAGAATTATTAAAGCATCCCCCTCTACATAAATCATTGCAAGAAGCTGCTGCAACTGCCAATCAATCAATATTTATTGTACTGGCCTTAGCCATGACAAATAGAACAATACAAAACTAACAAAACAACAATAATTATTATATAGTTTATCCACCCATACCATACACCTTAAATTTCATCCTAACTAGGACCACCACAAACATCTTATTTTCTTTTTCAATTCATTGCCCTGAACCATATTTATACTCATAAGCAACTTATTTTCATTTTCAATACATTACCCTAAATCATATTTATACTCAACTTCTGGATCAATTATCAGCAGATCAGTGTGCTATATTAGCATCTATCTACCACTTGCGTCCTCAATCTGGCTGCCCTAAATGCAAAAAAAGCCATTTTGTTTGTAATATCATCCTTTTTATCACCAAGAAGATATATCATTTTCTGTGGAGTAGACCAGTTCGGATCAAGTTTCACCTTTTTCAAAAGCCTTTTCCTAGGTAGGACATACACTGGACAAACAGATAAGTCATAGGAGAGGTCTTCCACACTCTCACCTCCACATATACATTTTCTCTCGTGGTACGGGATTCCTTTGTATCTCCCCTCTATAACTGCCATTGACATACTTTGCAATCTAAGGGAGGTAAAAGCCTTCCTACACAAAGGATTTTCTTGTGCCTCCAAATACCCAGCTCCGTTTAACCCTGGGATCCAGTACGTATACTTTGAAGAAATACGCGAGGCAGCGGCTGCCATTCTTGATTGTTGTCTATCTATAGCTTTAATTCTTATTTTTACCATTTTACAAGATTCCTCCAGAAGAAAAGATCTAAGAAACTCAAAAGAAAGGCCCTACTGATTTAATTTTTGGTTTACCCCTTCCACCACCTATCTTTCCCACAACCAACTGTACTCATTTTTTCTTCCAAACACCTTGACACCAGGGAGCCAGCAGGAGACAATGGTGATTTTAGTAAAAAACAATTCATAAGACTAGCAAATCTCGCCTCCATTGATTTCAGCCCCATTCCAGTCTCATAACTGCAGGGGAAGTATTCCGTGGGGCCCCTAGGCATTCCCTCATGAACTTATTTTGCCACACGTCTAAGTATTTTCCTGCAAGTGAGTCATGACCCCAAATTTGAGCACCATAGCAAACCTTAGATACTAGCTTAGTTTCATAAACTTTCTGGGCAGGTTTCACTTGACACCCGCCTTTTGATCTATAGAATTTGTGGAAGGTTACACTAGCTGCATTGGCAGCCTGTTTTACTGCCAGCAAATGGGAAGACCAAGTAGCATTATAGGCAAACACAATCCGTAGATATTTGAAAGATCTTATTTGTTCCAGCTTATGTTCTCCAAGCCACCAGTTTTCTCGTTTAAATCGGGAAGAAAAGGTCATTATTTTCATTTTATCATAATTTATTACCAGATCCTGGGCATAACATTCATCAGCAAAGTCCTTTAACAGACGATTTAAGCCAATCCTGCTTGTTGACAATAAAACGATATCATCTGCATACATCAGGATTGTGACATGCCGGTCAGCAATCTTAGGGGCCATGTAATCCCCTATATCCTGGTGTTTAAATACTAGGCCATTCACGTACAAGTTGAATAATGTTGGTGCAAGCAGACACTCCTGCCTTACCCCCCGCGTAGCCCTGATTGCATTAGACAAAGTCCCTTTTGTATTAATTCTAACTTGTAGAGATGTTTTTGTATACAGAGATCGCATTAGCAATAGTAATCTTCTATCTACCTGCATGTGTTCCAGCTTTTCCCACAGCAGTTCTCTATTTATTAGATGACATGCAGAACTAAAGTCTACGAAGGCAGCAAATAACTTCATACTCTTATTGCTATACTTCGCTATTAAATGCGACAGGACCAATCCTTGTCCTATTGTACTTTTATCAGTACGGAACCCTGCCTGCTCTTCAGCCAAGATATTATTATCCTGGATTCAGTGTATCAGGCGTTCAAGAAGTTTAGTATATAGTTTTGATATTATAGGAAGCAAGCTAATTGGCCTGTAATTCTTGGGATCCAAGTGGTCTCCTTTTTTATATATTAGAACTACAATGCCCTCTCTCCATAAATCAGGAATACATCTTTTCTCATTAATCATAGTGAACAGGTTTGCCAAGGCTGGAGCCCACCAGTCTGGAAGGAGTTTAAAGATTTCACCTGGAAGAAAATTCTTCCCCGGAGGCCTTTCCTCTTTTTAGAGATCCTATAGCAGCCAGAAGCTCTTCGATTATCACCACATCCCATGATGGAAGATCTTCAAAACCATCTGGCAGGGATTCATTTCCTATAGGCTTACTAGCATTAAATATCCCCGTAAAGTGCTGCACTGGTGCACCCCGATATCTTGGGCTATTTTGGGTTCACACAGTCTATATCCTCCTATCATCATACCATTAATAATTTTCCAAAATAGTTGCGAGTCTTTTGCCACCAGGGCATCCTGCAAAGAGCTCCACTGTTTTTTGCTAAAATTGTATTTTTTTGTGCATAATATTTTTTTGTACAATTTACTATATTCTCAGTATCTTATGAGGGCAACCTCGCTATTATCCTTTTTCAAGAGTCTTGCTAATCTCCTAAATTCTGCTTTGACACTTAAGCATTCTGCATCCCACCAACTTCCTCCATTACTACTAGTGGGTAATTTTCCTCCAGTTTTTTTTTAGTGAGCCTAGAGTTTAATAATGCTACCAGGTTATCCAATGCCCCTATGGCCTTTACATTCGAGGTTTCCAACATTTTAGCCCTTATCTTCTGGGAAGTTTCTGAGAGCAAAAAGGTCAGGGCCTGATCACTGACATTCGTAGTCCATCTCACTCTACACGGCCCAGCTAGGTCTACCTGGCCCTCAGGTAGAGATTTATTACTTACTTCATGGTGGGACAGATAGAGCTCCAAATGGATAGAGAAGTGATCACTTTCAATTCCTTCTCCTACCTACCCTGAATGTGCTAACTGTCAATTAATGAAGGGGAAATCAAACCATAATCAATAACACTGCCTCCTCTAGCGTTAGTGAAGGTTAGATTCCCTTCATAATCCTTCATTGTATTGCCATTCAAGATTTTAAGCATATTCTCTAACACAAAATTATAAAATTGCTTCCCTGCTTTATTTATCACCTGATCTTTTGATTCCCTTGTGCAGTTCCAGTCCATCTCAGGCTCATATAAGTTCTCTAATTTCTAGGGATGGGCGAACACGGTTCGGAAGTTCAGAGTTTGGATCGAACTCGGTCTGTTCGGTTGACTGCACCGAACTTCTGAACCGAACTCGAATTTCAAACTGAACCGAATCGAATTTCCGAAGTCCGTTCTGTTCGCCCATCCCTACTAATTTCATAGCCTTAAAAATGGCTTGACTATTCGTACCAATTCTGGCATTAAAGGGTGATTTCAGACATTACGCGGTCCCGATTCACCACAGTGGATTCTCGGCGGGGGTGAACTGAACAACCACCCCCCGTGGTCAAAAAAAAGGCCCGAACAGACGTGATGGGACCGGGACCATGGCAGGGAATCGGGCTGTCAGATCACGGCCCGGGGCAGCGCAACAGACGTTACGCCGATCCCGGGCCGCGCCGTGGTCAAAGCACCCGAAAGGCGCTGGGGCGGCTCATCCCGGCTGCTGCTGTGTGCCCTTTAAATCTCCCTCCCCGGCCTGTGTTGTTGCTGGTTGCCTGGCAGCGACGCTGCGTGCTTTGTCTCTGGCTGGGAATCATATCCTTTGATTTCAGCCGGTGGTTGCTGGCCAGACGTTACTTTTTGTTGGTTCCCGTTGGGAATCTCTTTGACCATGCTTTTGGAGATGGTCCGGGGGGGAGCTCCAGAAGCGTGGTTGATTTTTGACCCCATGTGGGGATTGACTGTGGTGAACATCTGGTGCCCACGAAACAGATGTTCAGGGCGCTTTGGCCCCACCGCCGGATTGACCGTGGTTCACTGTGGTTGAGCATGATCTCGTAACGTCTGAAAATACTCAAAGTCACCCAAGATCAAAAAGTGACCTTGTGGAAACATTCCAAACACTGTACTCATACATGCCTCAGTTTTTCTCCAATGATCCTCTATATAGCCTTTAGGGGGAACTTAAACATTAACAATCTAAATAAACTCCCTGTTGGGAGGAAATCTGCATCTAAGAATCATTAAATTACCATCTAAGTGGGCATCATTGCCTATTTCCATCTCTAGTTCTAACAAAGTTAGAACTGTCAAACCCCTGCTTGGACAGTCTCTAGATAGTGGGCGCTTGGCCAGACTATACAAAATTCTAAATTCCTCAACTTCAAGTTCTTCTGATGCCACCACCCATGTTTCCTGTAAACAAATTACATCAAAGGGTGTTAAGAGTGAGGTGATCAAATTTGCAGATGACACCAAGTTGTTCAAGGTAGTTAAAACATGAGTAGACTGTGAGGAACTGCAACAGGATCTTACAACACTGGGTGCCTGGGCATCTAAATGGCAAATGAGATTTAATGTGGACAAGTGCAAAGTGATGCATGTACTAGGGAAAAATAGTCCAAACTATGCGTACACAATGATGGGTACTAAGCTAGGAGTTACCACTTAGGAAAAGGATCTGGGGGTGGTTGTGGACAATACAATGAAATCCACAGCACAGTGTGCAGCAGCAGTCAAGAAGCAAACAGAATGTTAGGAATTATTCAAAAGGAGATAGGGAAAAAAACTGAGGAGGTCATAATGCCTCTAAACAAATCAATGGTGCGACTGCACCTCAAATATTGTGTGTAGTTCTGGTCACCTCATCTCAAAAAAGACATAGATGAACTAGAAAAGGTACAGAGAAGGGTAACAAAAATGATCAAGGGCATGGAAATGCTCCATATGAGGAGAAGCTTGGTAGGTTGGGCTCTTCAGTTTGGAGAAGAGAGGACTGAGAGGAGATATGATAGAGGTCTATAAAATCATGAGTGGGGTGGAACTATTAAACAAGGAGCAGTTATTTACCCTCTCAGCTAGTACTAGAACTACGGCACACTCCGTGAAACTCATGGGTGGCAAGTTTAAAACAAATAAAATAACTTATTTTTTTCACTCAGCGTATAATTAGGTTNAATTTTTTTCACTCAGCGTATAATTGGGTTGTGGAATCTACTGCCAGAGGCTGTGGTAAGGGTCAGTACTATAGCTGAGTTTAAAAGAGGTTTGGACAAGTTTCTGGAAGATAGGTCCATTAGCAGCTATTAGCCAGACAGGATCAGGGAACAGGATGGGCGCTGGGGGAAGACAACAGGAAATGGATCCCCCATTGTGACCTGTTGGGTGCTTCTCCCAAGCCACTGTGATTGGCCACTGTCAGAGACAGGATGCTGGGCTTGATGGACCATTGGTCTGACCCAGTATGGCACTTCTTATGTTCTTAAATTGTTGTACAAACCCTAGCAAATCCTTGTCACGTCTTTTCAAATCCCAGGCTGCAATATTCCAAGACAGAATTTTCAAATATTGCTGCCTTTTAATTGGAACATAACCCTCTAATGAAACCTTCACAGGGGATGACCAATCTACCTGTCCCACCCCAAGACTTCATTCAACATCTGGCAATGCGTTCTCCTCTCCTTCTAGCACTCCTTGATTTCCCAAACCATGGTTATCTCCCAAAATCTCCATCCCTAATAAGACTTGATCTCTAACCTCCCTACTGCATTCTGTTCTCCCTCCATATCACCCTCAGTCATTATGCTGATGACTCCCAGCTCTACCTCTCTTTTTCATCAGACCCAGGCCTGGCAGTGTCAGTGCTTAATGGGTGCCTTGAAGCTGTGGGGGACGGGATGAGGGCAAACCGACTGAAGCTGAATCCCGACAAGATGGAGGTGATGATTATGGGTAAGGCAACGGGGGTAACAGCCCCCATCATTGATGGGGTCTGCCCTCCGCTGGTTACCCAGGTACGGAGTCTGGGGGTGCTCCTTGACTCGCAACTCCGCTTGGATGCTCAGGGGGAGGCTGTGACAAGGAGTGCCTTCTGCCAATTACATCTGGTGTGTCGGCTTCGGCTGTATGTTTCAGACTCTGACCTGGCCACTGTCATCCATGCCTTCATCACCTCCAGGCTTGACTACTGTAACGCACTCTACGTGGGGCTACCTTTGGTGACGGTGCGGAGACTGCAGCTGGTGCAGAACACACCAGCCCATCTCCTGGTGGGATTGGGCTGCCAGGAACATATTACATCAGTTCTTCGGTTTCTGCACTGGCTGCCTGTAGTCTTCCGGGCCCGATTCAAGGTGTTGGTGCTTACCTATAAAGCCCTAAATGGCCTTGGCCCAACCTATTTGCGGGACCGCCACACCCCCCGGGTTCTGGATCGACCCCTGCGGTCATCGGGGGGTGCTCACCTGGAGGTGCCCCGAGTCTGCTGGGGGGCCATGATGGAGAGGGCCTTCTCGGTGGCCACCCCACGGCTGTGGAAGTCCCTGCTGATGGAGGCCCGTTTGGCCCTGGATCTCCCCTTGTTTCGATGCTGTTGTAAGACGTGGCTGTTTCGCCTGGCTTTCGGGGGGAAGGATGGGTAGGGTGGTGGGAATGGGTTAGGGTGGTGGGTGGTTGGGGATTTTTTATACCTCCCTGTTGTTTTCTATTTTAAAAGTTCTTTTAATGTTAATGTTTTATGTTGTGTGCCGCCCAGAGCTGCCTGTGGCAGGATGGGTGAGTTACAAATGTCTAAATAAATAAAAATATCTCAACCTCCCCTACCCCGGTCTCAGATGGAACTAGAGTTACAGACTGTCTTTTTTGTGGCTCATCTCTCCTCCCCCTTAAAACAGATTTTTCCATATTGTCCAGCAATAGTTTCTTGCTGAATTGTTATATTTTTCTCACCTATTTCGATTCTATCGCAGCCAACTATTCTATCGCCACTGTCTATTGAAATATCAGCTATTTCTGGTCTACCTCCTTCTGGTCTACCTCCTTCCATCTCTTTCTGTGGGGGCATCCTCTTTTGTGGGTTATGTCTTTGCCAGTTTGGGGATGAGAATCGTAAATTTCCTTACATGTCCACTAGCTGCTCATAGAAAGTTGACATTCTGTGTAGAATGATGGTTTGACCTTCTAATGGAGCCTTTGGAGCACTCCCTTCGTCTCCTAGTTGTCTTGGATTCCTATTTCTGATATATCCCGTCTGAGTTTCCATCTCCTCCATTGAGCTAAGATCTATCAGTTCTGCTTCATTTGCTACCATATTGGAAACTTTTGCCTCATTCACGAATATTTCCCGTACATTTCCTAAACTTACTGGCCTTTTACCCTGTTTCTTCCTAGTACTAATATTATTATTATTATTATTATTAACAAACATTTATATAGCGCCAGCAGTGTACCTGGCACTTTACAAAGTAATAAAATAGACGCGG
>QEPC01000081.1:320300-365498 GCA_003113815.1 Sphenodon punctatus
GGTCCCCCGCCTGCCTTCAATTCCAGTGATTACCTCAGCGTGCCCAGCGTAGGGGCGGGGCCGCCGCTACGAGCGAGTCAGTGCCCCGCCCCCCCGCAGCCAGCACGCTCAACCCACAGCTGGCCTAGACACCTGCCCGCTTATTGCTCTGTGGGGGGGGGGCGCCCTCTGACACCTTCATCTTGGCGACCTCCCTGGATGTCATACATATAGAGATCTTTCAACATCCCTATTTCATTTTCATTTTGATCTTGCTCAGTGTCAACTAGAGTTTCCTCCTGTACCCTACGCTGTTTTAACTGAACACCCTCCATAACCTTTAGATTTACTTTGTCCACCTGCAACTCCTTTTCTTGTACCTGTAGACTAGACCTCGCTTCCCCTCTACCAGAGCGGAAGCTAGAACATCAATTTTATTATTTAACAAATTTAACTGCTGAAACATGTATTTCACAGTTTCTGCTGTAAGGGAAATGTGTTCTGCCAATAATGCTGCTGGAAAAAATTCCCCCGCTTTATGAGAAAAATACTCCTTTTCTACTCATCTTCTCAGGTTTCCACTCCGGGGTTGTAGGCAACAAGCAAACAATTGGCTCAGCTTTATCTTTTCTAGCATTTGTATCAGGGAATTGCAGTACTTCATATCTGGTGAACAGGGGCTCAAAGTCCCCATGACCTCTCCTTTTGGGCCAGAGCCCAAAGCTGGGGAAAACGTATCAATTCACCTCTGTTTTACCGGGGGAGAAGATGATTGCACTGTCACCCATGTTCTTTTATAGGCCATATCAAAATTAGATCTGTGCCACTTACTTGAAACTAAAAATCTAAGTTGTCCCCAATACAAAACAGCATGACCACAGACAGAGCAAGTGTGTGTGTATTGAGTCATTGGTAAAAAGCTTCACAAAGAAAGGTTTATCAGGGGTCAGTTTCCCTGGTTTCTTTTGGTGTTAGTGAACAACTGGAGAGAGGTATTTTATTTTATTTTGTTGTTAGAATGTGACCTTTTGAGTTTTAAGTATGGGTGGAGAGTATAAACAAGGTAACTTTAGGGAGACAGAATTTGAAGGAATTTTCCTTCACACTGTTTGGAGGGTGTAAAATCAGTATGAACACCCTTTAGGTGTGTTTGGTGCCTTCACTTATAAGAACTTGACCCCTGTATTGGAGTTACAAGGATTGATTTTGATTTTCTCTAAGGCACTTTCAGTTTTCATCAAGATAAGATAAAAACTACTTTGGAAGGATAGAGAGGCTTGATTTCATGTATGTATGATTAAATTTGATACCAGGGATGGAGGTATGTGTGAGGGATATTTTACTTTTCTTTATTTTACTTTATTTTATTATGGCCTGGTTGATTACATACATTCTAATAGAAACATACAACATTGTTATTATTTATTGTAGCATTCTGTGATTTCTCTTTGGTGCATATGAGGCTGTGGAAGCATCTTAGGGGTTGAGGGTTACTCCTTGTTCAGGTAAATGGTTTTATATCCCCCTTACCCATTTCACTGGGGTTGATTTGGTAACATTTGTTACATGATACCTTGTGTATCCTATTATGTGATAAAATGGACATTATATTAATTGAACTATGGTGTTATTTCCATCTATTTCATTTTACTTTCAGGGATATATCTATGGAGTTCTGAAGAAGACCACTGTTTGGTCAAAACATGTCAACTCTGTTAATTTTGTTTTGAATTCATATTTTGTATGTTGGGAGAGCATGCCAGAGACCCACAAGAACCAGAGATTAGTTCTAGCCTCATGGATGTAGTTCAAATTTATTTAGGGATGTCATTGTATGGGGAGAGGTTGTTTGCTGTTGGAGCCTGCCATTATAATAAAATAAACTTTCACCGAAGCCACTCCTGCTTGTCCATGAAAGAAGGAGGGCTCTCAACCCATCCAGGGATGTGGCCTTCATCAGACCAGAAGAATGTTATTTTGTGGATGGTCCTTCCACTCTAAGAGCATCAACCTCCATCATTAAAGTCAACAGGAGCTAAGCTTCCTGTGGCTTCGGTGAAAGTTTATTTTATTATAATGGCAGGCTCCAACAGCAAACAACCTCTCCCCATACAATGGCATCCCTAAATAAATTTGAACTACATCCATGAGGCTAGAGCTAATCTCTGGTTCTTGTGGGTCTCTGGCATGCTCTCCCAAGTGTTTGAGGAAGACCTGGTGCCCTTGGTCTCCACTGTTAGAATTCTTCTGTCTCCTACATAGAGGAGGTACGCACAGTGGGGGTGCTATGTGAAAAGGATAAGGGCTCAACACTAGGTGTTTTTAAAGGAGACACATCCTTGCATGGCCACCCACTATTCATGCGTCCAGCTGCTTATGCGAAGGTAGCGTGTGGGGAAGCGTGCTCCCATGACCCACACACTGGCCACTCATGGCCACGCACAGAGCACTCCGGAAAAATCCAGAGTGCCCCGCATGGGGCAAGACAAAAGGGTACATGGGGATAGGCACCCATGCATCCTCCGCTTGTATGAACCAGGGCTCCCACCCACACCAGCAGACAGGTCTGCAGCTCAGCCGCTTCCCCAGTCCTGCCCAGAGCTCTCCCGGGAGTTCCCTGGGGAGCTCTTAAAGGACGCATGCATGAAATACAACACCGTGTTGGTTCAAAGCACAACAAAATCCTTCACGATGCACGAGTAAAGAGCTCGCACCACCTTACCCTGGCCTGTCCCACGCGTGTCGTTATTCTGGCTCTCTTCCTCTTGTCGGATGCCTTCTGTCCAGACATTTTGGGAGCCGGCACACTGCTGTCATATTTCGGTTCTCCTTTAAGGGCTCCTGGCCAGGCGTCCGGCATCTCCCGCAGTGGGTGTGTCTGTTTGGGGACACCGGCGTGCCTCCCTAGCCATCTCTCTGTGGTATCGGCGGACCCATCCCCGTGGGTGTGAGTGCTTTGGTGTTTACATGGACAGGTGGGTGTTGAACACCCATCTCCACCAATGGAGCATGCCGGCTCTTTCCCAGCTGCTCTGTGGGTATTGGTGGGCGAGTCGTGAACGCGCACCCACCCACTCGTGGACGTTTACATGGACGCTCTCACACCCATCTGATGGGTGTTTATGGGTGTTTGTGGGTGGGTGATGTCCATGTAAAAAAGGCCTTAGAGAGGAATTACCAGGGGAGGGTGATCCCCATCTATAGGGGTCATTAGTATCTCCCAAAATTTTGAGTTTGACATCATCAGATTTCCTCACGTAAATTTTGATGAGAGAATTTAAACATATGTTGTCACATCTGCTGAATATAACTGGGACCCTGATCTGAAATTTCTCGGTCAAGGGGTGGGGCCCAGGGAGATTTCTCTTCATATTACACCCCCCACCCCAAAAAAAAAACCCAAAAAGAAAAAGGATCCCACAACATTCCAGTGCACTAATTACCTATATGTTACTTTCTCTTTACACAGTTCCTGTTACTATTATTAAATAAAAGTTATCTTAAGAGGGTTGTTTGAACACAGAAGTGTTCCCTTCTTTAAATGGAGGCACCAAACTATTTCTAGACAAAGCACGGTGCCCTGGGGTGACATGGGTACTTGATACCGCAGTCCTACTGCCATGAACTCAGGGGACCAGGTACAATCTGGTTACATACATCAGAAATAAGAAGCCTGCGAGAGAGTCATTTGGACCATTAGATGACCAGGGGATGAAAGGGGCACTCGGGGAGGATAAGGCCATTGCAGAGAAGCTGAATGAATTCTTTGCTTTGGTCTTCTCTATAGAGGATGTTGGGAGCCAGAACTATTCTTTGTAGATGATGATTTGGAAGAACTGCCACAAATCAACATGACTATGGAAGAGGTTCTAGAGCAAATTGATAAAATATATAGAAACAAAACACCAGGACCTGATTATATTCACTAGGGGTGGGACTACCGGATCATCTGGTATCCGATACTGCTGGTATTTTGGTGTACTGGCAGTATCAAATTAACCCGGTAATCTGGCCCATTTTCCGGATTCCCCCCGGTACCGGATTTTTTACATTGCGGCCATTCAAATGAATGGCCGCAATGTAAAAACAACACACCCCCCCAATCACTTTCCCTCCCCGAGTCCAGACTGCGCGGGGGGAAGGGGGGACACCCCCCACCCACCCTGCCCAGCCTGGATTTAAAAAGCAATTTTTTTTTCTTTAAGTCCCAAGAGCTCTGGCCACTGCTGGCGACCCGGAGCCTCCACCAGCGTCCAGCAGCAGGTAAGTACCGGTACTAGGGTGATCCCTGGGGTGGGGGGGTGTTAAACCACCCCCACCCCAGGGATCACCCTAGTACCGGTACTTACCTGCTGCTGGACGCTGGTGCAGGCTCCAGGTCGCCGACGGCTGCCGGAGCCCAGACTTGGGACTTAAAGAAAAAAAAAGTTTTTTAAATCCAGGCTGGGCAGGATGGGTGGGGGGTGCCCCCCCCTCCACCCGCACAACCTGGGAGGAAGAGGGGGGAGGATTTTTTTTTTTATTCCATTGATTTCATTGGGGACAGTTCCCCATTGAAATCAATGGAATAAATCTGGTACCAGTATACCGGGTGCAATCCGGGAATCCGGTTTTTTGAGAACCGGTAACCAGCAAAACCGGTAACCGGTATTCTGCCTGGTGTCCCACCCCTATTCACCCCAGAGTTCTAAAGGAACTCAAATATGAAATTACAGATCTACTATTGGTAATTTCTGACCTGTTTCTAAAATCTGCCACTGTACCTGAGGATTGGAGGGTAGTGAATGTAACACCAATATTTAAAAAGGGATCCAGAGGTGATCTTGGAAACTACAGACCAGTGAGCCTGATGTCAGTGCCAGGCAAACTGGTGAAAATGGTTGTTAAGAACAGAATTACTGGGCATATGGATAAATATGACATAATGAAGAAGAGTCAATGTGGATTTAGCAAAGGGAAGTCATGCTTCACTAATCTATTAGAATTTTTTTAAGATGTAAATAAGCATATGGATAAGTGTGAGCCAGCTGATATAATGTATCTTGATTTTCAGATGGTGTTTGATAAGGTCCCTCATGAGAGACTCTTGTGGAAATTAAATAGTCATGGGATAAGAGGCAGTATCCTATCGTGAATCAATAACTGGTTAATGGATAGGAAACAAAGGGTAGGACTAAATAGTCTGTTTTTGCAGTGGAGAGAAGTATATGGTAGATGTAGCTATTGGCTCTTCCTTTGGTGAAGTCCCCTGGTTTGACCCAAACTGTCTGGGATAGAATCTGGGCAGAGGCCCTGTCGATGGAATCACCATAGAAACTTGCTGAACAGTGGAAAGGGCCTCTTTGTTAGCAGGACAACCTTGACTGCTTACTCAAGATAAGACCAGGGAAGCACAAGGCAGATAGTTACCTCCCTCGAAAGTGATTTAATGAGCAGTCTCTGCACCTGGCCCCAATTATGCCTTGCTCATAAAGTCAAGAGCTTGCTTGTTAGGATGGTGGTTTTCTTTGGGAATGTGTGAGAAACTACGTATCCTCATTATTAATTTTGGCTCATGCCTGCTCTTTTGTTCTTACCCTATAAAATGTAAGGAGGGGCATGCAGTTCCTTCAGACTACTTCTCTGTGCTATAAGCTATTTGGGTCCCCTCAGGCCTGTGTCGGCGTGCGGCTGTCTGACATCACACTTCAGACAATAAATATTATTTTATTGGCACTACCCTTGCGTCCACTTCTGTTGTCTCTCCCGTTGGGGACTAGCTATCTGTTTGGGCCACTTGGGTACCTTCCCCAACAGTGGCGTGCCCCAGGGATCTGTACTGGGACCTGTGTTGTTTAATATACTCATCAATGATCTGGAAAAGGGAGTGAAGAGTGAGGTGATCAAATTTGCATATGACACAAAGTTCTTCAAGAGTTTGTTTATTAGGGTAGTGGTTATCTGTCAGAAACTACGTATCATAATTATTAATTTTGGCTCATACCTGCTCTTTGATTAACAAAGTTAAAGATAGTTAAAACCTGAGCAGACTAAGAGAAATTGCAGGAGGATCTTGTGAGACTGGGTGACTGGGCAACTAAATGGCATATGAAATTGAATGCTGACAAGTGCAAAGCGATGCTCATAGGGAAAAATAATCCAAACTATATGTACACAATGCTGGGTTCTAAATTAGGTGTTACCACTCTAGAAAAGGACCTTGGAGTCATTGTGGGTAATACATTGAAATCCTCAGCTCAGTGTGTGGCAGTGGTCAAAGCAGCAACAGACTGTTAGGGATTATTTGGAATGGGATAGAGAATAAAACTAAAAATACCATAATGCTTCCATATAAATCTATGGTGCAACCGCACCTTGAATACTGTGTGCACGTCTGACTGCCCCATCTCAAAAAAGATCGAGTAGAGCTAGAGAGCTACAGAAAGGGGCAACAAAAATGATAAAGGGTGCGGAACAGTCTCCATACTAGGAGAGGCTGTCTAGGTTGGGACTTTTCAGCCTGGAGAAGAGATGACTGAGTGGGGATATGATAGAAGTTTATGAGTGGTGTGTGTCGTAGGCAGTACAGGTGACAATGGGTATTTTCAGACATGACGAGATCACAGTCAAGCGCAGTGAACCACAGTCAATCCTGTGGTGGGGCCAAAGCGTCCTGAACGTCTGTTTCACGGGCACCAGATGTTCACCACAGTCAATCCCCACAAGGGGTCAAAAATAACCACGCTTCCAGAGCTCTGGCCCGGACCATCTCCAAAAGCGTGGTCAAAGCAATTCCCAACGGGAAACAAAAAAAAGTAATGACTGAACGGCAACCACCGGCCAGAATCAAGCAACACGATTCCCAGCCGGGGACAAAGCACGCAGCGTTGCTGCCAGGCAACAAGCAACAACACAGGCCGGGAAGGGAGATTTAAAGGGCACACAGCAGCAGCCGGGACGAGCTGCCCTGGTGCCTTCCGGGTGCTTTGACCACAGCCCGGGATCGGCGTAACATCTGTTGCTCTGCCTCGGGCCGTGGTCTGCTGGTCTGATTCCCTGCTGTGGTCCCGCTCCCATCACGTCTGTTTGGGGCCTCTCTTGCCCACGGGGGGTGGTTAGTCGGTTCACCACCGCTGGGAATCCACTGTGGGGAATCGGGTGCCCATAACGTCTGAAATCACCCGATGTGGCAGCGTCGGCAAGAGGTGATGGGTTCCTATGGAGCTTTGCTTGGGAAGTGGCTCAATGATGAGACCAGACTGCTAGTTAGCGATGCAGAATTTATTGACCTCTCCCTGTAAGGGTTACACTTTGGAGCATCAAGTTTGACAAGTAGCAAAAAGGCAGTCTCAAACTCTCAACCATACAGTTATATACATTTTAAAAATTACATAAAATGCATATATCCAATCACCAACATAACACTTATCAAATATAACTTGATTGGTTCATCATTATCTTCAACAGTTTAATGTTGTCCATGTTACCTTGTATTATAATAATTCAACACTGATTGGCTCTTTACATCTTACGTAAATGCAACTTAAATGCATATGTCAGTTACTATGGTTTCCCCCCAAACATGGTCTAAGTCTGTTCGACTTTGACAACATCACTCATCTATTCTGCCCAGCATGTACCCCTCTATCCAGTTTCAACGGACTCTGATAAATCCCCTTCTTATCATAATGCTGAGTCCATCTTCCCTGGTATCACTCATCAACTGTCTTGCCCAATCCTCTCAGAAATGCACCTTAATTGCATCTGGCACCCCTACAGTCTTCTCTACATTGGTACCTTGCACATTCCAAAGCCAACACCCCAGTACTGCTTCACTCTGCCAAATAATACAGATGCAATACTTAAGCTAACTTTCTGCTTGGCCATACTGGAGAGACTCAAGCTAACTTTATACTAAACTGTGTATTGTATTGTATTGTATTGTATTGTGTTGGTATTACATAGTGTATTGGTGTAACATGCAAATACTACATACTGTGTTGTCATGTATCCCGTATAAAAAGCATATGTTTTTTGACCCTCTGTGTTTCAATATGTTGAACATTAGACTAGGCCTTTGAATGGTTAATTTCTAATGAACTGTCTTTAGAATGTCCTTTTAGCTGTAATCTTGGAGAAAGATACAATCAAGTCTGTCTCTTAAAGAAATCAACATTTTCTGTTGACCAGTTTCAAGATACGTGACTAACAAGCAGGGCAGGAAAAGGCCTTGTTTGTTTGGAGTTTACTCATTGTTAATCCTATCTTAGATGATAGACACCTGTTTTAGAATGTATCAACAGACTACTTACTATGTATTTTGAGAAAACCCTCCCTGTTGGCAGTTTTGACCTGACGTTATTTTTAGCTGACTTCCAAGCAAACTTCATTCTATAAGAAGGTAGAGATGAATCTGGATTTGGATGATAATTATAACAGACTCCACTGGATCCCTAAGGATGGATGTATTAATAACACTGGATGCTCTTTTTTTGACCTTTATTCAGAATTTCGACTTTACAGTTCTAAATGGCAGATTGAGGGGTGATTTAGCAGGCTCTCAAGGCCAAAGCATGATTGACTATGTTCTTATTGAATCATGCTATTGGGATAGAGTGTATAGCCTCTCCCTTAATCTTAGGCCAGAGAGTGACCACACCTTGCTAGAAGTGCGACTTATAATACCCACCTGTTTCTTGAACTCTTCCCGTAAACTTATTAGAACCTCAAATCTAAAGACGAATAGGAGATGGGATCCTGTTCAACTGGTTTGTAGGATGTGGGAGATATGTAATTCAGAAACCCTTTTGGCTCTTAAAAGTGCTGCCAAGGAGCAGAAGGATCCCTCCCACCTGTAGTCAGAGCTGCGGTGCGGATATTTGAGTAGATTGATTGCTAGGGGCACCTGATGCCTCCCTTTTGGACAAGCAACCAGAGGAATTTCCCCAGAGATCCAGAGACCCGCGGAAGCCCTAAGAGTGGGGACTGAACTGGCTCTCGCTGGAATGGTGGGGCCCAGGAAACGTCCGGCAAAGGAGGCTTCTGTGGATTCCCCCCAGGTTAAACAACGGAAAATGGAGACCTTTCTTTTGGGCTCTAGGAGGCTGCCGGTCTCTGGGGTGCCATTGCCCCCCACTGAAACAGAGGGGGGCCCTTCTGTTGCCCCTCCTACGTGTGTGGGTCCCCTGATGGGGGACTCGCTCTTGAATTTTAACAAGCCTACCCCTGACCCCTGTTTTTTGGGGGCAACAGGGGTGGATGACCTGATGGCACAAGCAAGGTCAGGGGAGGGGCTTATGTGTAGTAATAACCCACTGTTGGACCAATTGGTGGAACAGACTTCACTTATTTATAAGACCTTACTACTAATATTTGATTACCTTAAACTTATTACTGGGAATATGGATTTAATGAAAGAGCAAAGTAAGGGGCCTCTATTCCAAGGGAGGGAGATGGTAGTTAAGACCAATAGGGCCCAGGCTATGGGTAACCAGGTAGGAGCCAGTAGTGGGAAGGATATTTCAATGTCAGGGTCTCCTGTTATTCTTCCCTCACCTGATGGGTCCACGATGGAGGGCTTGTTGGCTCCGTGTAGGGAAGCAATTGCGTTTATGATCTTCCCCCTTCCTAATGGTCAGCTCCCAGCTTGGGATACACCCAGGCAGGCTGCAGCACATTTGTCTTTCCTAATGGGGTTCAGGTTTGCACCCCGTGATATTTCTGCCTATAGGATGATCTTTCATGGTCCTAGTAGGTCTAGTTATGTGATCTCCTTTAGGAAATTGTCTTCTGTTCATGTTGTCTGGCAGCATTTGGGCCAATTTAGCCAGTATGGTGTCAGACTGGCTAGAAATTTTGTTAGGACTAGTGAGACACAACGGAGAAGGGGTAAAGAGACTAAGCTGTCTATATTAGGAGTGCAGGGGGCAGCACAATCAGGGCCTGACAGTCCCAATTTAATTCCACTTGTGGTTAGCCATGGATGTCATGTGGGGAGGAGGGGTTCTTCTCCAGCCAAGGGAGGCCTGGGGGGATCCAGTAAAGTTTACAACATCTCAGATGGAAAGGGTTGTGTGGCAGTAAGCTCTTCTTCTTCTCCTTTAGTTAATCTCCCATCTGCCCCTGTTGGGGAAGAGGTGATGGAAGTGGCAGAGAAGGTGTTGGATTCTGATAGGGAAGCACAGGCAAGGGAGGGGGAGGGAGGCAGTGCTCCCTGGTACTTAAAGACAGTAATCCCTAGGACCCCATTGCGTCCCTTGGAACACAGGAGGTTAGCAAGTCCAAAGGTGGAACTCAGGCCAGGATCAGGTGATCTAAGGATTTCCCAGGGGGTGGTATATGATTCCCCTCATATCCAAGTTATTGTAGCAGAAGATGATGGGAGTTTTATTTCGGTGGACGGAGAGCAAAATCCTGGGGAATTATATTCACTTAACCTGGGAGTGAGCAAAGAAGCCCATACAACCGCCCGGTGGGTGGCAGATAGGCAGTTGGAGCCTGAGGAGGATGGTAACCTGGTATGTATACCCACAAGGGTAAGGAAGGTTGTGGCTCATAGAGAGGAAAGTAGGGCAGTGGTACGTTGGGATATTCCCTCTACTTTTGTGTTTGATAAGAAAGCTGGGGGAAAAATTGATAACATTTTCTCCTTCCGAGGAAATAATTTAGGGGACAGTGCAACTTCCCAGTTAAGGTTGGTAGAGGAGAATTGCAGTTCCCCCAATAGTGACAATTTGGTGAATGCACAGTGGTTGGAGGGTCATCAGGATGCTGGAAATGGACTCAAAAGCTTAGAGGATATTGAATAGGATTTTCCCGGGATCAGGATATTATCATGGAATGTTGCAGGTTTACAAGCAAAGCAGGGTGATTGTGATTTTCTGACTTTTCTTATGGACCACAACATTATTTGCTTACAGGAAACTTGGCATCAGGGTCCTTTTTCTCTCCCTGGTTTTGATTCTTTTGCTGTGGACGCGCTCCCAACAGGAGGGAAGGGCCATCCAAGTGGTGGCTGTGTTTGCCTTATATCTAAGGGGATGGTTGAGCATTATTATCCGCTCCCGGTGACTTGTCGCTCCAGCTGTGGAGTAATCTTGCAGTTTCCTAAGGGTTTTTTGGCAGTTATTAATGTTTATATCCCTCCCAGCACATCTCATTATTATAGGGAAAGTTGCTGGCAGGAGTTATTGGACCTAATAGAATCTATTGAAAGGGGATATGAAAAGGTTGGGATTCTATTGGTAGGAGATCTTAATGCTAGATTGGGGGAATCAGATGAGGCCCTATTTAGTGCTGGAGGTTACAGGAATATGGAGGAGTTGGTGAGTGCCCTCTGAGGAGGTCTAAGGACCAGATTGTGAACAGCAATGGATTACATCTTTTAGAGCTAATGGTCAATTTGGACCTGATCATTCTAAATGGTACGAGCCTGCAGGACTGCCCTGCGGAGTTTACATTTTTGTCAAAACTGGGATGCAATGTGCTAGATCTGATGATGATCTCAGGCCCCTTGTACTCCGAGGTGGAGGGATTTGTGGTGGGTTTTCATCCAGGGAGTGAGCATCTCCCAGTACAATTGATTTTGGGGAGGAAGGAATTAAGAGGTGGGAGATCTCTGATAACCCATTTAAAGTCCATGGCTCCGGCTAAATTTCGTTGGAGCCGGCAGCTTGAGGGGGATATTATCCAGCTGTTGGCCTCGGTTGAGGGTCTAACATGGCAACAGGGGATGGAGGAGGTTCAGGATGTGTAGGATCTTTTGGTAGGTTATGGAATTATTGTAAGAGAGTTAAAGGAGCTGTTCAGGATTAGTAACCAGGGTAGGTTGGAGGGTTATAGGGTGTCTGGGAATCCCTGGTTTGATAAGGAGTGTTGTTTAATCAGAAAAAAATTGAGGTCTACATATCGGCATTTTAGACGAAACAGAGCTCCGTATAATTTAGATCTTTTATGCCGGGTTAGGGCAAATTATAAGCAGCTCATACGCTCAAAAAAAATAGAATATCATATGAAACAATGGGAGAAGATAGAGCAGGCGGCAAGGAATGGTGACTCTAGGTCTTTTTGGAGACTTGTAAGGGGCTGCGCGAGGGTCCGGAATGCAAGCCCTGCGAAGGTCAATCCTGAGGTCTGGGAATCTTACTTCTCAGAGTTGTTTGCATTGGATCCGGCCCCCGCTGTCCCCTTTGCTGTATTGGACTCCCTACCTTCCTGGCCAGTGGTTTCGACAGAGGAGGTGTTGGTTTTGCTCCAGAAAATTAAGAAAGGGAAGGCAGCTGGCCCGGATGGCCTGCCTGGTGAGCTATTTAAATCTTGTCTCACATGGTGGGCCTCGGCCCTGGCTCATTTATTTACTGGAATTAATCTGTCAGGGAAGCTCACGGAGCTGTGGGAACAGGCGGAGGTGGTCCCTATTTATAAAAAGGGCCCTCCAGAACAGCCTAAGAACTATCAACCTATAAGTCTTATTAGTGTGGTTGTAAAGTTGTATGCCAAATTCCTATTGGGCAGATTGGAGGATTGGTTGGAGAAGGAACGATTCCTAAAGGATGAACAGAATGGTTTTAGAGCAGCCCGCTCCACCTCAGATCATTGTATGGTTCTCACTCACCTGGTCAGTAAATACTCCACAAATACAGGGTTGTATGCTGATTTTGTAGATCTTTGGGCAGCCTTTGACATGGTGTCTAGGAACCATCTCTGGTATAAACTATCACTAACCACAATGGATCCAAGGCTCCTTTTCCTCATACGGAGGTTGTATATAGATACCTCATTACGTGTGAGGTTAGATCAGGTGGGTTCATTGTCTGGTTTGATACGGACAGAGCGTGGGGTCAAGCAGGGGTGTGTGCCTGCCCCCACGCTCTTTAACATCTATGTCAACAATCTAATTGTGTCTGTTACCTCCATGGACAATCACCCCCCTAAGATAGGGAACAAGGAGATAGCTATCCTGTTGTATGCTGACGATGCGATTTTGCTATCTAGATCCCAGGTAGGATTGGGAAGGCAGTTGCGAGCCTTGAGCCAATATTGTGCCGACAACTACCTGGAGGTAAATTATGAAAAAAACCAGGTTGTGGTTTTCTCCACTAAAAGACGGTTACATAAGTGGCTCTTGGACACTCATGAGCTGCAACAGGTTATAAGCTACAAGTATCTTGGTCTGACATTTCGGGCCAATGGGAGATGGGTGACCCATACTAATATAATGTGTGCCTAGGCCAAGCTGGCGGGGAAGGTGATTGGATGGTTCTTTAAATCCCAGGGAGGCTATTTGATAATGCCAGCGATTAAGGTTTACCAAGCTAGGTGCTTGGCTCAGCTTTTGTTTGGGTCACAATTTTGGGCCTTGGGGAGAACCGCTAGGCTTGAGTGTTTGCAAACCAAATTCCTCAGGTCACTGCTTGCCCTCCCGAGCCATGTGCCTTGTGCAGCAGTTAGACTTGAGTGCGGGGTTCCACCTATTAACACTCTGGTTTGGTCCCATGCCCAATTATACTGGTTAAAATTGCATTATGGACTGGCTGCCCCTTTGGCTTGTGCCATGTTAAGGGATCAGTTTCAAAGCCCATGGATGAAGCTGGTGCTATGGAAGCTGAATACTATGGGTATACCCTTAGGTTCTCTCTCTACTCTGGGCTATGTAGCAGCTAGGAAAGTAATAAAACAAAGATTTACAGATATTACATGACAGGAAGAGATTGCCAATTTGCGCTCCAAGGTGACTAGGGTGGGTTTATGGAGCTGTTTGAATTTGCTCAGCTCCCGCCTTTATATCTTTCACAGCAGCTCCATCCTCAGGCTAGATGTTTCACTATGGCTAGGATGAATGTGTTTCCCTCCCCGATGACGGTGGGGCGTTTTCAGGGCATCCCTCCGTCTTTATGTCTATGTAATTGCTCCTTAAGGACAGTGGGCTCTTTAGACCATATTTTATTTTTCTGTGAACTTTTGAGGCCCACCCGCGACAGATGGTTGGCCAGGTGGCTTGAGCAAAGGGAATTAAAATCCCCTATGACCTTATTACTAGTCTGTTTGGAGGGGTGTAATCCAACTTTAACAAAAAATGTGGCTTCCTTTTTGTTTTAAATTCTTACGGATGGGAGGGCTGAAAATGTGGCTGTTCAAGTGTAGAGTGAGGCCTCCTGATCCTGGGGATATATATGTTTTAAGTCTTAAGTTTTGGATTAGTCAATTATATTTTATTATTGGTTTTAATATTCTTTTGATTCATTGCATTTGATAGTTTATATATATGTTATGACTCTGTTGAACATTAATAAATATTTACTTACTTACTCTTAAAAGTGTTATATTGGCTGATCAGACTGTAGGGGAAACATTGTATAGGTTTGCGCAAATTATTGAATATCTGAACTCTGAAATCTTAGTGTGTTCTTATACCTCAGATATTGAGCGACCAAATAAGTGGTATGATAGCGAATGCCAATTAACCAAAAGACATCTTATAAGGGAAAGAAAGTCTTGGGTAGTCAATCAATTCCATCCATCCCAGGTTCCCTATTTGGAATTAAAGAGGCAATATAATTTGATACTCAGGACCAAAAAAGTTGCTTATTATAATAGGATTTGGGCCAGGTTGGTGGTAGTGGCTAGGACCAGAAACGTTAGCTCTTTCTGGAAGATTTTGCATCAGTTGATAGCTCCCAATCAAAGGACTTCAAATATTCCCATAATGAATTCTAGATGGGAAGATTTTTTTCGGAGCCCTATATAGAGCAAACGTTCTGGCTAATGCTGACCTTGATGTAAGATCAGAGCTACAAGTTGATCCTCCAGCTTTAGAATTTATTTTCTCAGAGGCCAAAACAGAGAAAACAATTATGGCCCTGAAACTGAATAAGTTCCCAGGACCAGACTTTATTAGTGTGGAGGTCCTGAGAGCCACCCCTAAGTGGTGGGCTTCAGTGTTGTTCAAATTATTCTCCATGGTTACAGCAGGATGCAGGATTTCTGTGTCCTGGAGATTCAGCTGCATAGTCCCAGTTTATAAAAAGGGGGACCGATCGGATCCGATGAGTTATCGCCTGATAAGCCTCCTATCAGTGATTGGTAAGTTGTACGCTGCAAAAATTTTGAAACATTTACAAAACTGGGTTGAGGAAAATCACCTAATCCCAAATGAGCAATTTGGATTTAGAAGTAAAAGATCAACTACAGACTGCTGTTTTATTCTAATACACTTAATTTCTAAATATGTTAAGATTAGGAAGGGGAAGCTCTATCTTGCTTTCATTGACTTTTACAAAGCGTTCGATCTTGTCCCTCAGGACAGACTTTGGGTTAAGTTAAATAAAATGGGCATTAATGCTAAACTCTGCTTCATCCTAATCCAATTGCATAGAAATAATTTAGCTAGGATCAAAGGTGGTCCAGGAGGTGTACGAAGTGCTTCAGTTCCTATAGAAAGAGGTGTTCGTCAAGGGTGTGTCCTGGGGCTCCCATGCTCTTTAATCTGTTTGTTGCAGATCTGACAGAGTATATTAAAAAGTCAAGTCCCCATCTGCCTAAAATACAATCTTATCCAATGTATGCTTTGCAGTATGCTGATGATCTGGTCCTATTTTCCCAAACAGAAAAAGGTATTAAAGACTCAATTAAGGGACTAATCCAGTACTGCCAGCTAAATGGTCTTGAAATTAATAATAAAAAATTCAGCATCATGGTTGTGGGCAGTAGAGCTTTAACTCCCAAGTGGGTCATTAATGTCCTTAGCTTCAAACTTGTAACTACGGTTACATACTTGGGAGTTACTTTTACTTCCAGAAGGACCTGGGCTTCTCATGTTAAAAATAGGGCTATATTGGCCCATAGAACTGCTGGCAGTCTCCTTAGGGCCGCTAATGCCTTTAGAGGCATTGCTGTTTCAACCTTTCTGCAAACCTACCGCCTTAAAGTCCATCCCATGTTAACATATGGACTGGAGCTTATCCACTCTCCAGATATCATTATCTTGGAAAGAGTTCAGAATTGCGCTTTGCGCAGATTGCTTAGAGTTGCATTCCAGGGGCAGTGTTACCGGTGGAAACTGGTATATTGCCTATTGCACATTATGCCCGAATGACTATAATTAGGTAGTGGCTGAGACTATTGACTCAGCAGCAGACTTCTCTCCCAGTTCAATGCTTGATGGAGGAGCTCTTGCATACTGGGGCTCATAGTTACCCTGGGGTGTATTATTTGACTACTCTATTGCGAGGTCTGGGATTTTCCTTTGCTTGTTTTCAGGGGAAATCCGTGGTCTGTATAAAAAGAGAAATAGATCTTAGGTCTAGTGATATCGTCAAACAAGAGGATATCAGGAAAGCTGCACCTAATTTGGGGGCAACTAAGACCCTCTTTGTTATGGAACCTTATCTAGACATCCTGACCAATAAAGTATTGAGGAGAAACTATACCCATCTGCGATTTCAGCTGATTTGATTAGCTGTGTTAGAAGGTAGGTTTCCCAAAATTCACTATAATCTGAGGTACTGTACCTGCTCAAAGCAGGAGATTGAATCTATAGAGCATCAAGTGTTACACTGTCCATATTATTGTAACCTGAGAGTGGTATGGCTAACATCCTTAATGGAGAAGGCAAGAAGGATAAAAAGAGAGAATCTCATGTATTTCCTAGTTACCCTGACAATACCTGAAGAACTGGTTACAGTTGCTACATTTATTGGTTTGATTGGAAAAAGGAGGAAATTTATACAATCATGCCTCTTAGGGACTCAGCAAGCTGTTTGCTCCAAATTGGTGGAGGATTTGTAATAATATCGTTAGATAATTTTGGTGGGTTATAAATAGTGTTTGGTTGTTAACTACTTTTGTCTAACGTGCATCTGGGCTGGGGGTGAACTACTCTTGCATCTGAGTTAATAGTAACCCATTTCTAACGAACTTATTGGATAATAACGATGCTTGGCTGCTTGGTTTATGGTACTTACGTATATGAGTATATACAGTTTTATTGAAGTTTGTATATGATTATTATTGCTTGATACACTGCTAATTTTTGTATTTTTGGCCAGAGCAAAAGCCAGTGCCATGAATAACTAACTAACTAACTAACTAAATAACTATAAGAAGGGAGAGGAGAAATTGATTTTTCAGAAACCTTTAGAACTTTTCTCATATCCATCTGGCAGTATGGGACAAAGGACTGGGTAATATGAATATAAATGTATATTCTTAGATGCACTGAGCCAAAACTAACAGCAATAATACTTAGAGCATATGTTATATCTTATAGATGTTAAGATCTTTGAACTTGTAATCCTTGAACAGACATGTCTTTCTAAACCATGTATTTTTAACTGACACTGTCTCTTTTGTACTATGTCTTTATTTGAACTTAAGTAAACTATTGCTTTATATTTATAATATTCATTGTCTCATAGCCTCATTTATAAATAAGTTGTTTTTACAATACTTAGCTGAGCTGGCTGGCTTATTAGCAAAGTGTAAACTGAGTTCCACATATTGGAAAAGAGCGCCCTATATCCAGACCAGATCATGTCAGGCCTGGACCACTAAGCGCAAATTCCTTTTGAGGAAACTGAGGCACAACGTGACACTATGTCCCCAACAAGTTCACTTCAGAATGAGTATATAGGGAGTGGTTATTTACCTCCTCAAATAGTACTAGAACCAGTGAACACTCCATGAAACTGACAGCAGATTTAAATAAAGTATGTTTTTCACTCAACACACAATTAACATGTGGAATTTGTTGCCTCAGGATATGGTCAAGACCAATAGTATAGCTGGGTTTAAAAAGGATTGGATAAGTTCTTGGAGGGTAGGTCCATTAACAGATATTAGGCAAGTAGGTTTGGGGCAAGTAACCTGTTACTGTCTGGAGCTGGAGTGAACAACAGGGAATGGATCATCCCATTATGTCCTGTTAGGTACTTCTCCCAAGCAATCGAGATTGGCCACTGTCGGAGACAGGATGCTGGGCTTGATGGATTATTGGTCTGACTCAGTATGGCACCTCTTATGTTCTTAATAGTTCCTTAGAAATTAGCTGGTAAAAAGTTTCTGAAATTCTCTTGTTTACATACTGCCAGTCTGATCAGTAATGGAATAACCTGTTGCTAGAAAGTCACTGATTAAGGTTGTGGGGCTGTCTGTAAGCCCCTCAGGAGGGAGAACCATCTCTAACCACAACTGTGCAACTATTTGTACATGGCAGGTACTATATTAATTAACAACATCATAATAATTTAATATAGCTTAATGTAGCTGGAAGGTATGTTATCTGGGCAAAGACACTGACCACAATCCTCTATTCGTTGATGTCAATGACTCAGCTCTCGGTGGGGCTAATCTCATGCCCTGCATGCGCCACATGCAAACCCTTTGTGTGCATGAGCGCACAAACCGCAAGCACATCCATTGTAAGTATACTGTGCTCCGCAGATCCTGTGTGGAGAGAGTGTGGTATTGCGGCCATTGACTTTAATGGATGGAGATTGTACCCATGTGAATCAGCAGTATGCTGGTTGTGTGTCTAGTAGGACTTCAGTTTCCTGGCAGTGCAGGTGAAATGAAGGCATAGAATTCCAATTTCTTTTCTGACACTTAAAAGACCAGAAGTAGCTCTACCCAGTAGCACTAATAATCCTCTTGGGAATTCATATTCCAGGAAACTCACAAATTATTCAGCAGGTACCATAGCTTCTGTTCTTGTATTATAGTAATCTCAGTAATTATACAGTAGGGGGGATAGCTGCTGCTCCTGTGGAGTCTAAATTCAGTAATAGTTGGATTCTCAGCTCCCTACTGACTAAGTACCTCTCTTGCTGTTTTCCTCTAGTGAACAGGATATGAGAAGAGGAGAGAAACTAGCTGAAATTAGAGCTGGTGTTCATCTTAGCGCCAAGGTTCAAAGTTTGCATATTCAAAATTGCAAATTCAAATCTCTTTCATATTTGCAAAGGTTGCATGGGAAGTTTGCATGCAATTTTGTCATTCATTATGTGGTTCTTTAAATGCGTTTGCCTACATCCCAGAACATTGTTTATTTTGTCACCAACTTAGATTAAAAAAACAAACGGAAAAGGTAAAAATGGTTTTGTTTTGATCTAAGACAATCCATAAAAGACACTGAAATATGGGAAATAAAACTAGGAAGCATAATCATAGGAAACATTTCTGGCCTGTCTGTCCACTCTCGCTCTCCTTGGCACATATGTAACCTCTGCCTTAAAAGCCCATTGCACCATTTTCAAACATGCATTCTCCTAGGTCTTCCTGGCTGGCAGTATCTGTAGGGGTGGGACATCAGGGCAAATACCGGGTACCAGTTTTACCGGTTCCCGGATTAAAAAAACCCGGTTTACTGGATTAATACCGGTTTACCGGTACCGGATCTTTTACAATGATTTCAATGAGGAACTGTGTCCCCATTGAAATCAATGGAAAAAAACCAAAACCTCCCCCTCCCAGGCTGTGTGGGTGGAAGGGGGGACACCCCCCACCCAGCCTGAATTTAAAAAAAATTCCCCTAAGTCCCCTAGTACGCCAGGCTCCGGGCTGCCGATGGCGACCCAGAGTCAGCACCAGCAGCAGGTAAGTACCAGTACTGTACTGATCCCTGGGGTGGGAGGTGGTTTAACACACACCCCACCCCAGGGATCACCCTACCTCCCCACCCAGGGATTGCCTAATGCCATTTCCATGCCTACCTTGAGCTCCGGGCAGCAGCTACGGCGGTCTGGAAGCTTCAGCGCTGGCTGTGGCTGCCGGCTTCAGCACGCTACTAGGCCTTCCGGGGAACTTTAATCTAAGTCGGCGCACTAGGGGACTTAGGGGGAAAAAAAATTAAATCGAGGTTGGGCAGGGTGGGTGTCCCCCCTTCCATCCGCACCAGCCTGGACTCGGGGAGGGAAAGTGGGGACTTTTTGTGTTGTTTTTTTTACATTGCGGCCATTCATTTGAATGGCCGCAATGTAAAAAAATCCGGCACAGGGGATCCAGTACCAGACCCAATAATACCGGAATAATCCGATACTGCTGGTACACCAAAATACCGGCAGTATCAGATACCGGATGATCCGGTAGTCCCACACCTAGTATCTAGCCAATGCTTGCTCTTTCCCAGTCATTGTATTCCCTATAATGACTTGCACAGGTACCATTGCCATGGCCATGGCTCACACTGACAGCCAGGCAACAACCAGCACCACTACCACCACTGTACAATCGCAGTCACTCTCTGCCTAATCCTATGTTGGGCCACTAACATGGTGTTCCCTGAACCAAGAAAGAGACCACTTTATTGCTATATGGGAGAGTAAAAGGTCCAATATGCCTTGGTGAAGGGCTACAGGAGTGAGGTGGTGTTCCAAGAGATCTCAGTCCAAATGGCACAGCAGGGCTACACCTGGGACATGAACCAGTGCCAGCAGTGGGTCAAGGACTCGAGGCATGGATACTAAGAGATCCGGGAAAACAACTTCACCTCTGGGCATGGAAGGCAAACATTGCCCTATTATGAATTCCTTGACTGGTTTCTCTGTGTGAATGGAGTCATTGTTGCATTCCACCTGCATGGCTGAACCTTTGTGAAGGCCCAGACACGGGTGGATATGGCTCCTCTGCTGCCCACTCCTGCTTCAACCACTCCTGCTCCCACCATGGAAGTTGAAACCACCAGTGGACATCCCTCCATGCCCACCCCTGCCCAGAGCCAGCACGGATTGATGCAGACATGACACTTTTAGGCCTTTTATACACGGATACCACCCACCCACAAACACCCATCTCCACCCACTGGGCAGGTGGCAGCGTCCATATAAAAAAGGCCTTACTCTCACAGTGTATCCCCTCCAGCTTGAGAATCAGCCCTTGTTTGAAGAGCCACCTGAGGTTCTGGTTGAGGGCACAGAGGACCTTTGTAGAGGAGATGGAGGAGAACAGTAAGTGAATGCACCAGGGAGGGGAGGAGGAGAGTTGCATTTACAGAGTTGCATGATAAAGGCTTCTGTTTATTGCTATCTAATTATGTTCTTTATTGTTTACTGTGTTGCCAGGTGGCCAGAAGAACATGGAGGAGGAGCAGGACAATCACTGGGAAACAGCTCCCCATGATGGGAACGGTATGCATGGGAGTGGGTGGGAAGGCACCAAGATGAGCCAGCAGGCAGGGGAAGGCACCATGGTGGGATGGTGGGTGGGCTAGCTGGTGTGGGGGAGGAAGCCAAAAGTGTGCCCGGGGGTGGGGGGGAATGGCACAAATGCTGTTAGGAGCTCACTTATGCCAAGTCCGCATACACAGGCCAAGTACTACATTAAATGGTTAATAAAACATATGGTAAGGTAAGGTAAGCATGCATATATTATATATATATGCTTACTAGACAGACTAAACAGGCTATAAAGTATGACCAGTAAAAACACAGTTTAGTATTAACCGATATGCACTGACCAATATAATAATAATAAATAATAATAATAATTAATAATAATAAATAATAATACATTTTATTTATATAGCACCCCCTGCTTTACATGGCACTCCGAGCACTTCACAGAAAGGTAAAACCAATAAACAAAACAATTTAAAAACAATTATTAAATTTTTTAAATGGGGCAGGCAAAAAAGTGAGGCCAAAGTACATTGAGGGCACCACCACTGGATCGTAAAAACACCTAGAAAACAAACCCATTTTCAGATGCTTTTTAAAGGTATGGAGGGAGAAACTGAGATGAACACCTGGAGGGAGCAAGTTCCACACTGAAAGGCCCATATGTACTAAACGGACATAAACCAGATAAACTCAAAGAACAGGACAGGACTAGATGGCAAAAGAACAAGCTCTTGCAGAACAAGACAAGAAAAGTGGCTAGTCTAAGTGTTGCTGAAACAGCTATTGTTAAAGGTCAAGCAAGAGTACACTTTTTACAAGTGGTGAGCAGTGTCTTTATCTCTTTTCACAAACATAGTTTTAGGGTAGTGGTTTTTGACATGCCCCAGCCATGGCACCTGCCACACCCTCAAGCCAACAACTTTTGAGTGGTGGTAGGACAGGGGGAGTGGTTGATAAGTGGGGCAAATGCAGCTAGCAGTTATGCACAGAATGTATAAGATGACAGAGACAAGACACAAAAGGTGGGAAGACTTATGAACCCTCAAGCCTGGCATCCTGCATGGGGAGTTGCAGAGCAGAAGGCTCTCCTCTGGACCTGGAGACAACTGGGAATCGAATCCTGTCTAGGCGATGAAGCAGGATGGGCGGTGGTTGGAACGACGGTGGCCACGAATTCATGATGAAGCTGACCGATTGCAGCATAAAGCTAGTTTAAGAGCTTATGTTGTTGCAGTGTGGGCAGCAAATAAAGAGTTCTTTGCTGCTTTCATTGCATCTGCAAAGTCACATCTAGCGGAGCTTTTCCGGGTGGTGCAGAGGCTGGTCAATTCAGCCTCTCTCTGCCTCAAACTGGAATTTCTAATGCCTGCTGTGACATGTTTTTATCTGCAAAAAAGTCAGCAATCACTCAGATTCATCACGACCTTGATGCTGCACTTGCGATAGTGGGTGAATCAGAGGTAAAGGAAGCCCCGCCATGTCTGTGGTTGTGGGATCAGTTTCAGTGAGTATTGCCCGCTGATGCGGCGGAGGTCCTTGGGACAGTTCGGGCCACTTGTTGTGAATTAGATCCGTGCCCATCCTAGCTGGTGAAGGCCATCTGGGAGACGTTAGGGCCATTGCTGGTGGGGGTTGTCAATGCCTCCCTTAGGGAGGGCAGAGTGCTGAGCCATCTTAAAGAGGCGGTGGTGCGGCCTCTGCTCAAGAAGCCATCTTTGGGCGTTGACTCCCCGGCCAGCTATCGGCCAGTCTCTAAGCTTCCCTTTTTAGGGAAGGTTATTGAATGGGTGGTGGACCAGCAGTTACAGGGGCATCTGGACCGGGTCAGTTTTCTTGATCCCTCGCAGTCTGGTTTTCGCCCTGGGTTTGGCACGGAGACTGCACTTGTGGCCTTGGCTGATGACTTACGCTGTGAATTGGATCAGAACAGATCATCGATTTTGATCTTATTGGATCTGTCGGCAGTATTTGATACTGTTGACCACGCGATGTTGGTGACAAGGCTGTGGGACCGGGCTGGGGTGAGTGGGATTGTTCTTGAATGGTTCTGCTCATTCCTGGCAAGGAGAACTCAGCGGGTGGTTCTTGGGAAATGTACACCATCTCCCCAGAACCTCACATGTGGAATCCCGCAGGGTTCTAATCTGTCCCCTCTCCTATTCAACGCGTATATGCATCCTTTGGGTGAGGTCATGAGAGGGTTCGGCATGCGATGTCATCAGTACGCCGATGATACTGTGGAAGAAACGCTGTATGTAGATAAACTTTCCAGCAGAGGATCCATATTTTGTGACATATAACGGATAGGGTATTCCCAGGAGAGATTTTAAACCCACCCAAACCCATAACTACACCAGTCCCAGACACAACGCAGTTGTTCTTGGGCAGAGACAGGACGGGGCAGCGGGGACCGGGTCCGAGCCGCACAACTGTCGCCGGGGCGTCCCCCGGCAACCAGGAGCAGCACTTACCGTAGGATCCATAGGATTCCTATGTTCCTTTCATCCCACTTCTGACACCAGAATTGTCGGACAAATTTTGCTGAGTGGAGGCAGTAAATGAGAGGAGGCTGCACAGAGATGTCTATCAGATCAGACTTTATTGCAGGAGACACAGCAGCTGTGGGGTGGAGGATCTGGAGATCATCAAGCCCTGAACAAAGGGAAGTCACCTACATTTATACATTTCCATACAGCTTCATGCTTCTAGCTATAACCCAATCAATGCACAGTTCTTTGTTTCCCCAGCCCCAATCAGGACACAGGATTCAGTCTGGTCCCCGATATGATGATCAGCATCCGGTGTTTATGTAACTGGTGGATTTACTGAGCATGTCAACACTGAGTTGCTGACTCATGTTGGTAGGCTAAACTGCACTTGCGCTGGAAAGACCCTGTTTAATCTTTACTCCGTCTGCATTAATAAAGCTCTACTGCACCTGCGTTAGTAATACATCACAGTGACAAGCACAGGGCAAAGTTTTGGAGACCCAGGCCTGGCAGTCTCGGTGCTTACCCGGTGCTTGACAGCTGTGAGGGACTGGATGAGGGCGAGTCGTCTGAGGCTGAATCCTGACAAGACGGAGGTGATGTTGGTTGGTAGGGCTGAGGGGAAGGTGGCTCCCATCATAGGTGGGGTCTGTCCCCCTTTGGCCAGTCAGGTTCATAGTTTTATTTATTTATTTAATTTTAATACATTTATACCCCGCCCCTCCTGAAAGCAGTTCGGGATGGCTGGGGTAAGTGGGATTAGTTGGGGATGCTCCTTGAACCACAGCTCTGCCTGGAGTGTCAGGTGGAAGCTGTGGTGAGGGGAGCATTTTGTCAATTGCACCTGGTGCGATGGCTGCGGCTGTATGTTTCAGACTTGGTTCTGGACACCATCATCCATGCTTACATTACCTCTCGACCAGACTACTGTAACACGCTCTATGTGGGGCTACCCTTGAGGATGGTCCAGAGGCTGCAGCTGGTGCAGAATGCGGCGGCCCGTTTCCTAGGGGCCGCGAGCACATCACACCTATGCTCCATACTCTGTACTGGCTGCCTATTGTCTTCCGGGCACAATTCAAGGTGTTGGTGATGACCTATAAATTCCTAAACGCAGGGTCAGCCCCAGGCATGTGCCACATGTGTGGCTGCACATGGCCCTGCAGTCAGCTGGGGCCCGGTGATTGCCTGGCTGGGTGGTAGACTTCAGCCAGCTTCTCCCCCAATAAGTTCTTCTGCCTCCCCTTCCTGACTCTGGTCCCCATACCTCACCTGCCTCTGCCTCTGTCCTAGTAGCGCTGCAGCAGCAACACCATGATACCGATGGAACTGGGAAATAAAGCTGTTTGTTTACAAACAACTTCTCCCCATGCGAGTGATCAGAAGGTTGTTACCTTGTAAAGAAGGTTCTTCAAGATAGCTCCCAACATTCTCACAACTGGGTTCTGTATGCTCACCCTGTTCAAACAATAGACCACGTAATGGTCTCGAGTGCCTCTATTATAAAAAGCACTCTCCCCCTCAGAATGACAGTTTTTTCCAGCCCTTTCTAGGAATATAAGAAAATTCCATGCAGGGCTGGAAGGGTGGATGTTGTGAGAAGGTTAGGTATCTCGAAGAACCTTCTTTACAAGGCAGCAACCTTCTGTTCTTCGAGTGGCTCCTCATAGGCCATTTTTACATGACTCTGCCAGGTGAGGGGTCCATGGGCATGCCAGTGCGTGGGCGGGGTGTGCACATGGCTGCACATGCATCCCCACTCACCCCCCTCTCATCCACACCCACGGAGTAACCGCTGTTTTCCGCGCTTGCTCCGTGTGTGGGGACGAGTGGGGGATGAGTGGGGATATATGTTAGACGCATGCACACACACACACACACACACACTCACCATGGGCGTGTGCTCCACATCGTTCACATGGGGCTCCCCCAGTTCATTTGCACCACCACCCCATATAATCAATTCATGCTGCCCCAGGGGTGCAAATTAAATAGTTATGGGTGGGGGGCAGTGTGAATTTATTGTATAGGGGGCAGGAGCACAAATGAACTGGTTATGGGGTGGGGGCAGTGTGAATTGATTATAGGGGCACAACTGAACTGGTTATATATGTCTCTTCTCATGGCATAATGCGCTTAATAGGCTGGCTGCATTCTGGGTGACTTGCGTGTTTGATAGCAGCACCTCTGGACCGGTCGCACCGCATGCGTGCACAAGGCACAGGTGGCACCAGCAGCAACAAGCAACAAGCCCTGGAGGCCAGGCTGGCTAAGCTCGCCCCCCTCCCCCAGTAAGGCAGTGGATGCAGACAGTCTCTCTGTGTGCCTGCCTCACTGCCCGTCCAGCTGCTGCTGCAGTGGAGCCACTGCTGGCTGGGAGGTGGTGGTGTGGAAAGCATTGGGAGGCCATGCTTGACTATGGCTGCTCGGCTGAGCACCAGGTAAGGCAGCCAAGGGGTGACAAGCCGGGGGTGGGAGGGGGCCCTGCCTAAACGGATTAGTTCCTGCTTATCTGTGAGACTGCCTCAGGCCCCAGGTCATTTTGCAGCCCTTGCAGTTGACCGGAGGCGCCAGACTCAAAATTGCCCGGGTAGTCCAGGTGGCGATAGTGGAGAGGGCGTTCTCTGTGGCCGCACCTCGGATGTGGAACTCTCTCCCAAAAGAGGCTCGTCTGTCCTCAAAGCTCCCCTCTTTCCGAAGATATTGTAAGACCTGGTTATTCCGCCCGGCCTTCAGGGAGGGCGTGGGGAGGGCGGGGGGATTGGGGAGAGGGTTTTTCTGCTTTTAGCTTCTGCTTGGTATTTTTAATATTTTAAATAATTGCAGTATTTTAAATGGATTTTATAGTTTATTGTGTTTGTGTTATGTTGTATGCTGCCCCGAGCTGTCAGTGTGCAGGAGGGTGCGGGATATAAATGCTTGTAATAAATGAATAATAAATAAATAAATAAATAAATAGAGACTATCTGCTTGGTGAGCATTGTCTTGCTGTCATATTATTGTTATTATTGTTGCTTTAGAATTGTAACCAATAGGGAACTAAACTAAGCAACTTGTTTATCAGATGAATGGACGTGCCATGTCTTCACTGATCCCATTAACCATTCTGTGTCTGAACCTCTCATGACCCCTATGTTTGGGTTGATGATCCAGGTTCCAGTGGTTGATTTCTGTATGTTCTTCACTCCTCTACAGTGATCATCATCATGGTAGAAGAACTGAATGGTGCTGGGATTCCACTGCAGCAACTTCCCCAGCAGCCACGTAGATCAGGCACTCATTCCTGCTTTCTTTCAGGTGGGCAGGGGGCTGAAAATTGGGCAGGCAGCGGCCTGGAACACTGAGGCAAGAAGATGGGTGGGGCAGAATGACTTTCCTTGTTACCTTGCTACAGGTTTGCCAGTGTAACAGGCACTGAATGAATCCCCCTGCCAAAAGCGTGTAGAGGAACCAGGATCTGCAGGTCTGAAACCGGCAATGCAGGGAGAATTTAGCAAGGGAGCTGTTTGGGGAGATCATGCGGCAGGTTGATGAGCTCCACAATGCCATTAATGGCATGGCCAGGGAGCATAGCCAGTAGCTGCAGCAGAACACAAGGCTTTGTTGCTGAGGCCTGACTGGATTCCCGGTGGGAAGATAGGCACTGGGCCTGCCTCTGGCAGCAGTCTGAGCAATCAAACAGCATTATTAAAAGGTGAGCAAGGAGATGAGCAAGATGTAGGCACAGAAATGAAAGCAGCCTGTCCCAGTTCATTCATCTCCAGAGCTCCCTGTTTGAGCATGTTCCTGATGCAATTGCAAGCATTATTGTTCAGGGGCAGGCACCATTTCCTAACCCCCATCAGCCATTTACATCCCCCTGTGTGGAATCCACCCACCTGCCCTGGTTCTGCACTCCACCCTCCAGGGAAAGCATATGAACCCTCTTCACACTGCACGCATGCAAGGAAACAGTTTCTGGGCCAGGCACACTTGCCCCCAATCTGCCAACCATTCCCGCATGCCTCCTGTGAACACTCCTCCACAGCTAGATCTGCAGGAGGAAGATTGGAAAAATGTCCTAGGGTGGAATGGGCCCTTGGCCAGTCCCGCCACCCAAGTGAGCATGCCAAGCTGCTCCCAAAAGGAGCAGGTAGAAAAGGAAAGATTTTATTTTATTTTAGTAAAGTTCTTTAATTGTTCATAATTCCTGCTTTCCATGCTTCTTCTGGGAAAGGAGGGAAGTTTGGGGGGCATGGAAAATAGTGGTATGCTGCTTTAGGAACTGGAGGTTGGAAGGGAGGTGGTGTGGATGCACTGAAAATGGGGTGAAGGGGTGGGAAGGATGCTGACCATGCAGTTGCATGTGGGGAGGCCTGTATTAGCCTAGCAGGGAAAAGCCCAGGTGCAAAGGGAACTCCTGTGGGAAAGCCACAGGCTAAGGCTGGGTGCTTACCAGTTGCAGAGTAGCTAGCTGCATACCTGTGCCTCTGTGCTTCTTATCATTCCCAGACCCGGCTAGCCTATGAATGTCAATAGGAAACACAAAGGTTCAGGTGTACAGCTGGTTAATCTACAAATGCCAATAGAGAATGTACAGGGAAAGGCTGCTGGGCAGCAAATAGCATGGGAGGTGGCATGGGTGCCGAAGGAGGGAAAGTATGCTGTCCCAGTGGGGGTAGGGTATGGATGGGCCAGAGGAAAACATTGTCACACAGGAAACATTAAAAAAGGTCTTATTGATATCCCCCAAAAGATCATTTAAAACAATTCATTCATGCTCTTTAAACTGTCACTGATGGCGAGTATTGGAACTAGCATTGTGGTTGATGTGACAGCAAAAGGCATCCTGGATCTTTTAGCTGGTCCCAGAACAGGGGCACTGGCTCACCGGAGCTAACTGGCGGTGGGTTCCCCAACATGGGTCCACTGGACTTGCAAATGTGATGGAGACCATTTTAATGTAGTGTTTTAATCTACTTTTACTGGTGTATTTTTGTATTCTGTGTTTTTATTGTTAGCCACTTCGAGCTTCTGGGAGCAGAAGAGGCGGGGTATAAATATTAAAAAAGAAAGAAAGAAAAGAAAAGAAAGAAAAAAGAAAAGAAGCTGTAGCTAGAAGTGGGGAGGTCTCCAGCTGGAAATCTGTTATGGCTGCAACTGATCTCCAGTGCTGTCTTAAAAGGCCAAAAGCTCTCTCCACAACAGTGGGTGGTAGTGAGCTGCTGGTTGAGGTACTTTTGCTTGGGGTGCAGGCAACGCTGTATGCCTTCATGATGAGCCTGTTACAGTAACCCCAAAATCAAACTCAAATTCAAAGCACTCAGAGGTGCACATCTGAATTCAACTCCTCATTGCAGGAAACTAATATTCAAACTGGATTTGTACTTTCAAAGAGCGCTATTTGGGTGCAGCTAAATGAGCAGCAAGGGCCTGATTCCTCTCCTCCCACAACCCCTTGCAGGCAATCACTGCTGCCATACTGCGGGGCAAGTGTGGTGAGCCGGCCACACGGTCATGGGGAAGCTGGTCTCTTTTTTTCCTGGAGATGTGTTGCGGAGGGCGGCCAGCCTATCTGACTGCATGGTTGAATTCCACTACTATTTATATGCTAAACTAGTTTAATAACACTTGCTTAGCAGTTCCATTACTTAATTTTTGTGCTTACATCAACTCCTTGTTGACCCATTCCCCACCCCCCCTTTTCCCCCTGATCACACCCCATTCACCTGCTGTCCTATTTTCTAATTGGTCATTGCATTAGCTTCCCATCACCTTCTAGACATCCCAAAGGTTGTGTATTTATGTCCCATCTGCTCCATGTTTGCCTTATTAAGGAGACCTTTTGCCCCCTATAGCTAATCTTTTGGTCTACTATACTGTTTGCTAAAACATTCTGCCACATTCTGCCTTTTCTAGTCATGCCCTCCTCTCTCCAAGATACAGCTGAGTTGGGAGTGGGAATGAGGGAACTGTTTGGGTTCTTTCATGCATATAAGGACTGAAGTTCACACTAAAGCTTTCCCCACAGTTAGGCATTTACAGGGCTTTTCCCTGGTAGGGTGAATTTTCTGGTGTGTAGAGGGCTGAGCTCACCCTGTAGTATTTCCCAGTCAGGACACATGTAAAGGTTCTCTCCTGTGTGGATTCTCCGATATATATTGAATGTCCTAACATCTGCTGAAGCTTTCCTCATATCGCTGGCATATTCAGGATTTCTTTCCTGAATGGATTCTTCTTTTAAATAGGAATTTTAAAATGTGAAACAAATCATGCATACATATAATGTTCTGTTATTTAAAACAGACTTGAAGCCTTGGGCTGCCAATTTTTCCCCCCTAGCACCTGATTGACAGGAACAAATGCCATTTTCCCTTTTTGATTTTTTCACACACAGCTTTGCATTTTGCTCACTACTGCATGCCACTACCATGTGTAGTTTTTTGTTCTGCATGTTTTCCCCCATTCATTGTGTGTTCTATTCCATTGATAATGGAAGTGTGAAATTTTAACACCACACCCACTTGTCAGAGGTAAACTTATTGGAGAGAAAGAACACATTATATAGTATTTGCATTTTACATTGATACACCACATAGTAACAATGTACCCAACAAAATATACATACAATACACACTCTAGTGTGGTCAAGCAGAAAGTTAGCCTGAGTTTCACATCCATATTAATTGGCAGAGTGAAGCAAGAGTCAAGGGTGATGGGATGTTGGCTTTGAAATGTGCAAGTTACCAAGCTCTTTAGTTCTGTGTGAGTGCCAGATGCAATTAAGGTGCATTCCTGAGAGGGGCTGGGGGCAAGGTAGTTGGGATGGATGGTACCAGGGAAGATTGACTCAGCCTTCTGATAAGAAGGAAATTTATCAGAGCCAGTTGAAACTGGATAGAGGGGTACGTGATGGGCAGAGTAGATGGGTAATATTGCCAAAGTGGGACAGGCATTGGACTGTGTTTTGAGAGAAACCATAGTAGCTGACATATGTATTATGTTGCATTTATGTATTAATATAATGAGGAAATCAATTGTTGAATGATTATATTATGTAACTGGTGAACCAATCAAGGTAGATTTGATAAGTGTTGTGTTGGTAATTGGATATATGTATCTTATACATCTAAACAAAGTTATTATAGAGGCACGATATCATCTCTATTAGTTAAGGTGAGACAGAGATCTTGTTGTTTCTCATCCTATACTTAACGTGGCAGTTTTTAGCCACTGCACTTCCAAGTTGAGACTCAGACTTTTATGAGGCATTGTGTATTTGTTAAACACAAATGCACAGCTCTATAATGCTTGAAAATTTAAGCACAGTGCATACTAACCGCTGGTGTGACTTTCACAAATAGCCAAACTTTTAATTCAGTTATGGATATGATTACTGTCAATGGGGGAAATGATGTCCTACATGCATGCTTAACAAAGCTGAGCCCATAGAAGCTGAGCAGTGTCATTGACCCCCTCCCACCTGCTTGCTTGCCCCCTTGGCACCGCGGCAGCAAAAGGGGAGGGGAGGGGAGGGGGGAGGAACTGATCCTGCCCCTCTGCCTGCCCATTTTTTTACTTACTATGGCCTCCACTCGGCGCCACAGGAGCAGAAGAGGAGGGGTGGGAGGAACTGCCCCCCTCCTGCCTGCCCAGATGCTTTACTTACTGTAGAGGAGCTACCGAGCCTGGCATTAGGGCAGAAGGATCCAAACCTCCCTAATTTTGCAGAGAGCCCTGGGGCAGGGGTTCCGTGAAGCCTGGCCACTACTGCACCTCTTACCTTGGGCTGCCCAAGCTCTGCGCTCCACCCAGCTCCCCGTGTGCAGCAGCAGCAACAGGAACAAGGGAATCCTCTCCCCGCCACCCCCTGGGGCTGCCACTGCATTCCTGAGCTGGCTACTCACATCCAGGTGAGTGTGTGTGTGTGCGTGTGTGAGAGAGAAAGAAGTGTGTGAGTTTTGTGTGAGTGTGTTTGTGAGGGAGGCTGGGGAGAGTGTGTGTGTGTCTGTGTGAAAGAGGTGAGTGTGTGAGTCTTGAGTGTGTGTCTGAGTGTGTCTGTGTGAGAGAGAGGGAGAGGAAGGGGTGTGTGTGTGTGTGTGTGTGTGTGCGTGCATGCGTAGGGCAAATTTCAGATCATACTTCAGGAGAGAAAAAAGAGATTCAGTCGCCAGACTTTATTCTGATATTAAACTGCTCTTGTCACACTGTACCCCTGAGCCAGTTGCCAGTCTGTTTTTGCCAGTCTGCCAATGGCTCCTAGGCACCTTCAAATTTTGTGACCTCTGTGTGTGGGGCGGGGGGGCGGGGCGCAGGGCGTGTTATCTACTTCTTTCTCATGCACATACATTCCTATTTACAAACTATAGCAATTCCAAAATTGCTTTTAAATACATAGTTAAGGCATATCCAGCTTGACACAAACCTCAAAACATAAGGAGATTCTTTACTAAGGTGAATGTCTTTCCTCAAAACACACTAACATCCATCCAAAAACTCTCATCTGCTCACATTTCACAATCCCTCATCTCCTACATCCATAATCAACAATCTTCTTTCACGAAGTCAACATATTAACAAAAGCAGAATTAATCAATGCATTGTGCATCTTCTCATCCTACTCAAATTTGTGAATTACAAACATCTTAATGAGTTAAAAACAATAATAATTTAGATATATAAATTGGAAAACAAAAGTATTAGATTAACATTATTTAAATAATTAAGATGTTTGTAATTTCACAAATTTGACCGCAGCCTTTTTCCGCTGCATCTTGTGCCATTTACAACCCTGCAGCTTTGCCTCTAGATGAATAAGACTTTGCTCTCTAATTGATACACATATACATGCAGACGCATACACATAATATAGGGGTGGGGAACCTCAGACCTGGCGGCCAAATGTGGCCCTCAGCAAGTTTTTATGTGGCCCTTTTCCAGTGCCTGGATCTGGACCCTGGATCCAGTCTCTACCCCCAAGCACTGAAAAACTGAGCTCAGGATAATGAATCAGAGAGGAGGGCATGCAGACAAGGGTCTATAATCTGGGCCGTCCTTTTTTTGAATACACCCATGAAACACACCCACTCCCAACCACTATGTGGCCCTCGGAGCTTGTACTAATTTTCAAGTGTGGCCCCAGGGACAGAAAAGGTTCCCCACCCCTGATATAATATGTTGTTTAAAAAAAGTATTAGATTGAAGTATTCGATTTTTAGAATTATAAAGGTGGTAGAATGGCAGGTAGATGCAGCCTCTTATAATCACCAGAGAGAACTCTCCATAGAAAGAGGTTTTATTGCAAGGTCAAAGAAAATGTGTAGGGCGAAGTTATACAAAGGTCAATAGGCTAGGAAATCAGTGTTCAGTAGCTCATATATGTACTAGGAGGGAGCAGCAGCAGCAGCAGCAATGTCAGTGCACCATGGAGGAGCTGGGGTGGGGCAGCTGCCACGTCCATCGGCAGCTGCAGGACGTGGAGGGCGGCGTGGTTTTCAACTGAAAGCCACGCGCATATTGGGCGAAATGATAGCACTTGAAGGGCAGCCCTTCTCGGTGGTCGGGGACATGGGGTTTAGGCGCCTGATTGGCTTCCTGGCCCCCCAGTTTAAGCTTTCCTCGCGCACCACCCTGAGTCAGCAGGTGGTGTCAGCCTTGTACCAGGCTTTAAAGGAGTGAGTGAGGGAGCAGCTGGCAGGGGCTGGGGATGCTTCCATCCACTTTACCACTGACCTGTGGCTGAGCCAAAATGCGCAGCACGCCTACCTGGCAGTGACGGCACACTGGTGGTAGGACCTGGCGGCAGCATTTGGGAGTGGCAGGAGGGGTCCTGAAGCAGGGTATAGGTGGGTCCTGCTTCAGGCGGAAGTCATGGCCGGCCCCACATGTCTCGGAACATTGAGGCAGTCCTGACCACCATGGTGAGGTAGTGGGTCATGGCAGGTGTGCCCTTCACCAAGGGGTGCATGGTGACAGACAATGTGGCCAACATATTGAAGGCAGTCCACGAGGGGGGATTCACCAGCATCCCTTGTGCCGCACATACCCTTCACCTGGTGGTCAGGGATGTTTTGGGCTTGAGGAAGAAGGGGATTGGGGCAGACACCCTTAGCTCCCTGATTGAGTGGAGGAGGAAGCTGGCTGGTTTCTTTAACCGAAGCGTGAAGGGCAACGACCTCCTCCGGGTGAAGCAGGCAGAGCAAGGCTCCCTAGTGCACCAGCTGGTGCAGGATGTGTCCAGCAGGTGGAATTCTACATTCCTGATGCTCGAGTGACTTCTCAAGCAGAAAGCCGCCTTGCATCAGGTTCAACTGGTGGTGGACAGCGGGGCACCTATGACAGTGCCTCCTGGAGGAGGAGTCGTGCATCGATCCCAGCAGTGATCCCTTTAGCCTACTGGGCCAGCAAGACCAATGTGTGGCCGGCCCTGTCCAAAGTGGCCAAGAGTCTGTTGTCCTGCCCACCAACGAGTGTCCCCAGCGAGCGGATGTTCTCTATGGTGGGGGACATTTGCTCGCCACACCGCCTGAGACTGGGGGCCAAGTTGGTGGAGCAGTTGCTGTTCATCAAGGTGAACCTTCCGCTGCTGGGATTCCCTCAGCTGCTCCATGGACATGGATTGATGGTGCAGTGGCATACGCCATCCCATGCCATGGGCAGTCTTGGGATGGGGCTCCTCTTCAATCTGGGCTGCTGCTGCTGCTGAGGTACTGTCCCTCCCTCCCAATGCCCGCCCTCTCTCTGTTTCTCTCTCATTAGACATCCTCGGCTGGCTTATCTGACTGACTTCATGATGCTGGGTGGCACTGGGAAGCTGTAAGCCTGCCAGTCGGCCTCTGACTAGATGATCTCAGCCTGTCTATCTGACTGGCTCTCTCTCGCTCTGCACAGTCTTCACCAGCCTATCTGAGTGCCCTGCCAAGGTCCCAGCCTGCCTTCCCTACTGCCTTTCATGCCACACTGTCTGTCTGTCCACCCAGGTTGCCAAGATCAAACCCTGCCTCAGTTTGCCTTCTGATGCTCATGCCACACTGCCTGTCTCCCTGCCCTGTGGGCAAAGCTCGAACCCTGCCTCACTCAGCCTGCCTTCTGATGCTCATGCCACACTGCCTGTCTGCCCGCCCAGGTTGCCAAGATCAAACCCTGCCTCAGTCTGCCTTCTGATGCTCATGCCAAAGTGCCTGTCTTCCCGCCCAAGTTGCCAAGATCAAAACCTGCCTCAGTCTGCCTTCCGATGCTCATGCCAAGGTGCCTGTCTGCCTGCCCTAGCAATCTTGGGTGATGTGTGGTAATCCTGCTGCTGCTGTCTGCTGGTTCATGGGAGCTCTTCCCTGGCAAATCCTGCCATCCTGGCTGCATTAGTGCTGCACAGAGGCAAATCCTCCTGCTGCCATCTCTGCTGTTCCACGGGTTCTTTACCTTGGCAATCCAATGTCTGCTGCTGCTGCTGATGCCGCCTCTGCAGTGCCACGGGCTCTGTGCCCTGGCCATCTAATCTATGCTGCTGCTGCTGCTGCCGCCTCTGTTGTGCCATGGGTTCTGTGCCTGGGCAATCCAATTTGCGCTGCTGCTGCCTCTGCTGTGCCATGGGTACTGTGCCCCGGCAATTGAATCTCTGCTGCTTCTGCTGTCTCTGCTATGCCATGGGTACTGGGCCCCAGCAATCCAATGTCTGCTACTGGGTGGCCACATGATTTACCACCGGGCAAGGACTTGACCAATTTGCAGTAGAGCTTCTTGAGTTCGGTCAAGTACAATGCAAGCCTGCAATGCCCGACCAAGTAGGGGTGCTAGCCACCAAACCCTGGCCAGGCCTCTGCCACTGCTCCACTGATGCCAGCTAGTCTGCAATGCCTGGCCAAGCAGGGGTACCAGCCACCAAACCATGGTCAGGCCTCTGCCACTGCTCCACTGATGCCAGCCAGCCTGCAACACCTGGCCAAGCAGGGATGCCAGCCACAGTTACTGTGCCCTGGCAATCCAATGTCTGATGCTGCTGCTCCACGTCAGCCATTTTCTCCTTTCTCTTGTAGATGGGCATAGCTCAGATGAGTGCACCAGCGGCTGGGGGCTGGGTGTCCATGAGATTCGCCTCCAGGCAAGGCTTGACCAATTTTCAGAAGAGCTTGTTGAGATCCAGCAAGTAGGATGCAAGCCTGCAATGCCTAGCCAAGTAGGGGTGCCAGCCACCAAGCCCTGTCCGGGCCTCTGTCACTGCTCCACCAATGCCTGGCAGCCTGCAACGCCCAGCCAAGTAGGTGTGCCAGCCACCAAGCCCTGACCAGGCCTCTGCTGCTGCTCTGCTGATGCAAGTAACAAGTAACAAAAGTAATTGCCCTCCCCCTTTCCAATTCGTTCTGAGCTAGCCACTGATCCTGTCAGCAGGTGTTTTCAGAAATCTCCCTCTTCCAGCAGTTTGTCTTCCTCCCAGTCCAGTGCCATCCTCCTCCTATTTCACCCATTTCCACACATTTATCTCCATAGTTTCATTTATTTAGATTAGATTAGATAGATTTAGGTGTAATACCCTGCCTCAGCCTGCCTTCTGCTCATGCCAAAGTGCCTGCCTGCCCACCCTGTGGGCAAAGCTCGAACCCCACCCCGGATGCTAAAAGCAGGTAGGGATGTGAAAACGTGGTTTGGAAATTCGGGGTTTGGCCTGAACTTGGAGTGTTCGGCCCATTCGTGAACACCCCGAATCCAAACTGCCCCCCGCTCAAACTGGCGGAACAAAGTCAGGTTCCGAACCCATTCAGGTGGGGGCGGGGGACAGGGAGGGGGAAAGGGAAAACCACCCCCCCGCATGAATGGGTTCAGCCCCCAAAATGGGTTCGGGCTGAACAGGCCGAACTGAACGGTTTCGGGTTTGGCCAAACCCCAAACGGGCCACCGAACCCCCCAGTGTTCGCATACCCCCATAGGCAGGGCCTAATCCCTGGGAATGGCAGCAGTGAGAGGAGTAGCAGTAGCAGCATCAGCAGTAACCAGTTGAGGCCCAGAATCGTCAGTGCACCATGGAGGAGCTGGGGTGGGGGCAGGTGCAGGACTTGGAGGACAGTGTGGCTTTCAACTGAAAGCCACGCTCATGTTGGGGGAAATTATTGTGCTCAATGGGCAGCCCTTCTCGGTGGCCAGGGATATGGGGTTTAGGCACCTGATTGGCTTCCTGGCCTCCCAGTTTAAGCTGCTCTCGCACACTACCCTGAGTCAGGCTGCCACCGATGCCTGGCAGCCTGCAACACCCGGCCAAGTAGGGGTGCCAGCCACCAAGCCCTGGCCGGGCCTCTGCTGCTGCTTCACTGATGCCTGGTAGCCTGCAATACCTGGACAAGTAGGGGTGCCAGCCACCAAGCCCTGGCTGGCCAATGTCTGCTGCTGCTGAATGACGCCTCTGCTGTGCCACAGCAATCACAGATTAGAATTTCAGTTCAGAATTGATTCCTTGAACAGCTAGAGAATTAACATTCAAGCTGAATCAGAAAGTGTACAGGAATCAGAAAAAATGAGACTTAATTAAAACAGGAAGTCATTTTAATGATAAGTCTGGAAAGACCTGCTTAATCAAATGTTACACAGAGACTGGCTACAATGATCCCATAGCCTGAATGCATAAATCTTCACCTGCTTTAAGAAAAATTATATAGGATCAATTGGATGAAATGCAATCCAGTGTCTGCTACTGTGCCCCAGCCATCCAATGTCCGCTGCTGCTGCCAATGTTGCCTCTGCTGTGCCATGGGTTCTGTGCCCTGGAAATCCAATGTCTGCTTCTGCTACCTCTGCTGTGCCATGGGTTCTGTGCCACAGCAATCCAATGTCCAATTCTGCTGCCTCTGCTGTGCCATGGGGTCTGTGCCTGGGCAATCCAATGTCCGCTTCTGCTGCCGCTGTTGTACCATGGGCTCTGTGCCCGGGCAATCCAATGTCCTCTGCGGCTGCCACTGCTGTGCTATGGGTTCTGTGCCCCGGCAATCCAATGTCGTCTGCTGCTGCCGCTGCTGTGCTATGGGTTCTGTGCCCCGGGCAATCCAATGTCCGCTCCTGATGCCTCTGGTGTGCCATGGGCTCTGTGCCTGGGCAATTCAATGTCTGCTGCTGCCGCCATGCTGTACCATGGGTTCTGTGCCTGGGCAATCCAATGTCCACTGCTGCTGCCTCTGATGTGCCATGGGTTCTGTACCCCGAAATCCAATGTCCGCTCCTGCTGCCTCTGCTGTGCCATGGGTTCTGTGCCCCTGGCAATCCAATGTCCGCTCCTGCTGCCTCTGCTGCGCCATGGGTTCTGTGCCCGGGCAATCCAATGTCCGCTGCTGCTGCCGCTGCTGTGCCATGGGTTCTGTAACCCAGCAATCCAACATCCGCTGCTGCTGCCTCTGCTGTGTCATGGGTTTTGTGCCCTGGCAATCCAATGTCCGCTTCTGCTCTCTCTTCTGGGTCTCAGGTGGCCAGCCATGCCCCCATGGGCTCCCCCAGGGACCAAGTACTGATCCTGCCTGCCTGGGAAGCCCAGGGTGCCAAGCCCCAAGCCTTCCCAGTCTCTGCTGCTGCTGTGTCTCCGACAGCCTGCCATGCCCCTACGGGCCCCCTGGAGTGGCCCAAACCTCCAGGCGGGACTGAATTTTCTCAATGTTCTGGGGGGGGGTGGTCCAAACTCCGCGGGACCGAACTCACGAACCCAAATTAAGTTTTTGGGCCTAACAGCTGAACGGCCAAACATCCGAACCCCGTTCTGTTCTCACATCCCTAATATGTAGTAAGATAGCAATATATTTTTGAAAATTAAAGTCCAGAGAAGTGTGTGGTTGCCATGTTGGTCCTAGGTGACAGAAAAAGGAGACAAAATGGTTTGAATTATTTCTTTTATTGGACCAACTGTTTTTGGTGGAAATAAGCAAGCTTCTGGGCCACACAGGCTCTTCCTCAAGTCTACTGGCCTTCCGCCGGGCCTGTAAGACCTGACTGTTTGTCCAAGCCTTCGGGGAAGGGAGTGGGTAGGCATGGGAGAGACGAGTATTGGACAGGGGGTTGGGAGAGAATGTTTTTTATGATGTATTCAGTTTTTATGTGTTTTTATGTATTTATGTGTTGGCTTCTGTTAGCCGCTCTGAGCTGCCTGTGGCAGGATGGGTGCAGGGTATTAAATTTTAGAAATAAATAAATAAATGTAGCATAGCCAGTCAGAAATATATAAACTGAGCAAATGTAGGGCAGGAATATATGAGGAGCCAAGGAATGGATGGGAGTGGATAAGACAAGGTAAATGGTGGAAGTGGAGTTAGATAGGGAGAAAAGAGAGATGCCAGACATTTAAACACAGAGTTCGCCCCTTTCTCTCTGCCTCCTCAGCCAAAACCCTGTTTCATGCTATGGTCATCTCCCGCCTTGACTACTGCAACCTCCTCCATGCTGGCCTCCCCCGCTCTCTTCTCTCCCCCCTTATCTCCATCCAAAACTCCGTTGTTAGGGTCATCCACTTAGCCCGTCGCTTTGACCATGTGCAGTCTCTCCTCTTCACTTCACTGGCTCTCCCTCCTCCAACACATCCTTCAAAAACTCCTAGTATTTACTTACAAAGCCCTTTACAACCTGGCTCCCCCTTATCTCTCAGCCCTTATCTCCTTACACACTCCTGCACGCACTCTCCACTCCTCCTCTATCCCCTCCCTTGCTCTCCCTTGTCTCCCCTGCTCCCCTAACCTCCTTTGTCCCTTCTCCCTTGCTGCTCCCTATGCCTGGAACTCCCCCCCTGCCCACATCCGCCTTGCCCCCTGCCTCCACTCCTTCAAATCCCTCCTCAAAACCCACCTCTTCCTTGCCGCCTTTCCCGACGCTTGCTAGAACTTTCCTCTCAACATTTACAATCTGCCCTCCCCCTGACTGCAACCAAGCCAAGCACGTGCACCTGAGACTTCGCATCCACTTGAATGTTTTATCCCTTGTCTCTCCCTATGTCCCCTCTCCTTGTCTCACCCTCCGAGTCTTTTAGATTGTAAACTGTAGGCAAGGACGGCGTCCATCTCATTGTTCCGTAAAGTGCCAGGTACACAGCTGGTGCTATACAAGTGCTAATAATAATAATAATAATAATATATTGGTGTAGGAGACACAGAAAAAATAGTGTCTCCTCTCAAAATTAAAGGAATAGCAAATTTTTGTTAGTTAAAAAGGTAACTAGATTCATTTAGTGTATATATATATTATTGTATATTGTATTTTTTATATTTTCATATACATACACTTTAGGGGGTAAAAATATAGCAGAAACAGAAATTTCACACCTTTTCATGTGGAAAGCTTTTCATGAGTGTCTTACAGCAATGTAACCCATTCAGTGATATTTCTCTTATTTTTTCTCTTTATTGCCAATAAGCTAGAGATAACCCCATCCCCACCTCACTGCCAGAAATAAGCCCCACTGCCTGTGATAATAAAAGAGATAATCTGCAAAAGGGGAAGGGGGGGAATACTTTAAAGAGGAAAAAACCTCAGATGGAAAGCGGTTGGTGGTTTTCATGGCTTTTTCCTCTCTCTAAAGTATTTACAAATGCAGCAGTGTAAGACTTTTTTCAAGTTCAAGCTTATTAACTATTAGGGATGTGTGAACTCAGTTTGGAAGTTAGGAGTTCGGACCAAAGTCAAATCGTTCGGTCTACCGAACTGAACTTTTGAACCGAACTCAAATTCGACCGAACTCTTTGGTCGAATTTGAACCAGTTTGGAAGGCCAAACCCCCCAGTTTTGAATGTACGAACTCGTTTCAGAAGTTTGGAATTCGACCGAACTTCAATAGTTTAGTTGAACGAACCGAACTTTCGAACCGAAATCGATTTTCAAACCGAACCGAATTTCCAAACTCAGTTCTGTTCACACATCCCTATTAACTATGGCACTAGCCTTTGACATGGCCACAAAATATCCATAAACAAGATTACAATAAAATATAAATACTACTATTTATCTTTTCTATAGAGTTACTAGGCATATGCAGCACTTTACAATCACAGATGTTCAAAGACAAGTCCCTGTGCAGTGGGCTTACAATCTAAGATGGACAAGCATGAGGGGAAACACAGACAGACACACATTCCCATTTTTACAGATGAGGAAATGAGGCAGAGACTTGCCTAAGACTACCCAATGAGCTGTTTTGTTTTTTTAACGGCTAGGTCAGGATTTGAAACCTGGCTTCCTAGGTCCAAGTCCAGCACCTTATCCACTGCACCACACTGGCTCACATAAATACCACAATGCATCACATAAAATATGTGCAATCAATGGCGTACCACAGCAGTTGCAATAAAGGGATAAAGTTGCCTGTGCTGTTCTACTTTGTAAGCAAATAAACCAACTTTCATAATTATGTCAGGCTCTTTTTACTGGAGGAGTCAGACAAGTTTTTCAAGATTAGTGAAGAATCTTAATTTATCTAAAAAAGGCTTCAAATAAAAGGTTCTTAAAACTTCATACAGCAAACATTCTATAGACTAATGAACAATAGCTTCAACAGCACCAGAATGGGAAGGGCATAGACCCCTAGGTATATGTAGCCTCCTTCCCACTGTAAAAGTGGACATACCTTGTCCCGTTCGAAGCCTAGCAAGAGACGTAAACAGATGGTGCTTTAAATCAAATAACACATCAAAACTTTCCATCTCCCATTCTGTTTGCCAAAATGAATATAAAATAGAGACATGGCAAATTCTGATAGAGGTGATATCCTCCTGTACGGCAATATCTCTTATTCTTTGAAATGCAATAGCCCTATCCATAAGACTTTTTTTATTTGGCAGGCAGGGAGAGGATTTGGGATAAGGGATTGTAACTGATTTTATTTATGTCTATTATTATTTTATGTGATGTCTGTAACCCACCCTGAGACCTCAGGATTGGGCAGGATAATAAATGTGAATAAACAAAAAACTTCTTGGAACTAGAATTAGATACGAACCACATAAAAGCTGTCTACAGTAGAAGCTCATTGGGCTTGGGTTGAGGTGAGTGCACTCTCTACCCAAGCCCCTCAGGATGGGCTGGACATCCCATTGGCAGGAGGCCCCACCTGTCAGGGAGCACGAGCTGGGGAATGGAGAGTTGTGGCAGGATCAATGCTGGGTAAACCAGTGCAGGATCAGGGCCCAGGTTCCAATATGTTGCAAGATCAAGGTGCTGTGTCCAAGGGTCATGGTGTGTGTGTGTGAGGGGGGGGGGGGGAGATCAACACACAGACCAAGGGGCAGGCATAGACAAGGCAAGACAGGACTGGATTAGGCAGAACTGAATGGACAAGGCAGATGGGGCAAGTGCAGGGAGCCGGTTGGATGGAATAGGCAGACAGGATTCAGATGGGGCAGAGTGGTCTCATGGGGCAGTTGCATAGGAGACCCACAGGGTGCATCCTGCAGATGCCAGGCCCCCATCCAAGCAGATGCCAAGTCGCACTCTCAGGAACAAGGGCAGATGGACAGAGGTACATCCAGACTCCCAGACAGGATCTGAAGGACTGGGTTATGGGAGAGAGTGTCGGAAGGGCCAGGCTCTAGTCGGCCCAAATCACACACTAAATCCAGGAGTGGGGAGTGTAGAGCCAGTCCAAGTGCACGGAAACACGAGAAGAAAACAGACAATTCTAACAGGAACCAGAAAATGACTGATAGTCCAACCCATTTCCTGTGGCTACTGGCTGGCCTTATATAGTCAACCAGGAAGCTGGGGGCATGGTGTGAGGTTGAGGAGGGTGTGACATGACCTGTGCTGGAAGAGGTTTTGTAGCCAGTGCTGGGGTCTCAGCCAGCAGGAGCCAGTGGCTCTGCAGAACCAGCTGCTGCACCCAGGGCCCCAAAGGCACTAGTTCAAGCTCAGTCTTTACCCCACCCCAGGGTGAGGTTATCCATGGACACATCGAGTCCAGACTCAGAAGAACTCAGCTGCATCAGGCCCATTGGATGAGACCCAGCGTTGATGGATTCTAGACACCAAGCCCCTTTAGTATAGAAACAAACTGCAGACTACTTTACTACAAAATACATTAGCAGAGTCAAGATACCAAACAAAATATCACTCCATAGCCTCTAGGTTAGAGCTAAAATAGATAAATCAGTCAACTTGTAGTATGTGAATTGCCTCTTATGGCTCCCTGATCAGCACCATGGCCTCATTGCTGCTGCCATACTCTCCCTCCCCCAGATCACCATCATCGTTCACTTCCCAACCAGGGACCTGTGTTCACTGTTTTCCCCATTGATGGCAATAGGGAAAACACAGTGAACATGGGTCCCTGCCCCCACCCCAGGTCGACAGGTACCTGCCCAGGTATGCAGGCACCTTGAAGGGTGCCTACATGTCTGGGGATGTACCCTAGTTAGTAAACACACTACCCATTTTGTTGTATTCCTTTAGGTTTCTCCCCTTATATGCAAAGACTTACTCTAGGCCCTAAACAGTAGGTTTCTTTATTTTGGAATCAGCATACAGCACACAAGGTAAACTGAAACTAAACTAGAACCATGAGGGTGGGGGGTGGGTCTTCCTGTGGTATCTGCATCCCATAATACTAATGACTGCCTCGTTAACTCTATCCTTGCCACGTTACTACACATTTCATCTCTAGTGGGTAGGGTGTAAAGTTCAATAAATTCTAAATGATTTTCCTAGTGTGGTGAGTACGCTCCCAAGAACTGATATAAACTATGGGAAAGGATTGTTTTGACTATTGCATGATAGTTAAAATTCTGGCTTATTAAGGAAGACACTCGGGTAAAGTCAAATTTTACTCAAGTTTTAAATAAGAAGGGGTAGGACTTTTACCTTTTTATACGGGCCTAGCCATCTATCAGCAATCCTCACGTAGCGGTAGGACTTGGCCATTTTAATACTGTGATTAATATATCTTGTGCTTTATTTTGGGTTGCTCTTGGGCTGCTCCCCACAGCTCTGCCCTTAAGTGGTGGTTATAACTGGGTTTGTACAGAGATCATGATGAGGAAAAGACGGAGGCAGGGGGCTGCTGCTCCAGTTGTTGCTCAGTCCATCTCTAAACAAGTCAAATTGGATTTTTTTGTAATTTCTGGCCAAGAAGGGGTGGTTGGGGGGTGTTGAGCCCTCTCCTCCTCAGCCTACTTGTTCCCCTGACGTTTTGTTTACAACTGATGTAAAGCAGCATTGCCCACCTAATAACTCTGCCATCTCGTCTTTTGATCCCTTACATTCCTCTGGGGATGAGTCATCTTTTGTTGAGAGCCTTCAGCCTTCGGATAGGGGGGACCCTTCCCCATTGGACATTTTGGGAAACCAATGTTTTTTAATTGGAGATCTAATTAAGAAGTTAATTGTGCAATTGGAGGGCATATCCTCATTATTGGAGACACAAAGCAAATGTCTGGGAACTGTTTTGGACTTTATAACAAGATTATAAGGCTAGTACCATTGGGATAGAAGTCCAGACATTTTAAAAAGCTTCTATGACCCCTGTGCAGTCAGGAGCTGCATCTCACCAGCAGACCCAAGTTGTTAATGCTGCTACCAATACTTACCCTAATGGCATTAATAACTACCCTGGTGCCCAGGCCCAATACAGGAAGGGTTGCAATTCTCCCTCTAATAATCTAATATTGAATGATAAAGCTATATCTTTTAGAATCTCCCCTTTGAGAAATGGGTTAATTCCTTTATGGAACTCGAAATCTGCCGTTCTTCAGCATTTAACATCTATCACAGGCCCCTCAGGGCCTGTTATAGAACTATGGCAAATTAGGTTCAGGGCTGGCCTTAGAAATTGTGGGGCCCTGGGCGAACACAAAATGCAGGGCCCCCTCAGCTCCACGCGCTTTCCCAGGGATGGCTGGTGGGTTCTGATGTTGGAGGTGCACTGGGGCAGTAAGGCTGGGCCAGCGGGCCTAGGGGCGGAGCCAGGAGGACGGTAGGCAGAGCCAGGGGGATGGTAGGTGGAGCCAGGGGGACGGTAGACCAGTGTCATGACATAACCCAGCAGCAAGGAGTTCCCAGGGCTAACATCGGATGGAAGAAAAAACATTCTACATGCACATCAAGCTTAAAATAAATGATTTATAAACCCAAAACACAGGGAAACACCCACAACACTGGCAAAACACAGCAGCAAGGAGTTCCCAGGGTTAACATCGGCTGGAAGAAAACACAGTCTACATACACATCAAGCTTAAAATGAGTAATTTATAAACCCCAAACACTGGCAAAACACAGCAGCAAGGAGTTCCCAGGGTTAACTTCGGATGGAAGAAAAAACAGTCTACATGCACATCAAGCTTAAAATAAATAATTTATAAACCCAAAACACAGGGACCCATCCTTGTCCCTGAAGAAAAGGACAAGGATGGGTCCCTGTTCATTCTTGTCATATGAAGAAAGAGAAGGAAGAGGTATTGGCCGGGTGGCCCTTACCTCAGCTGCTGCTGGGCCTGTGTCTTCTTTCCCCCTCCAGGAGCCATGGGGGAGTGGGAGCAGTCATCAGGGGATGGAGGGGGTGGACAGCCATGGGAGGGGGAGCGGGGTAGAGGGAGCAACTCCCCCTTGCGCAGACACACTCACCCACACCCACACCTTTCTCTCTCGTACACACCTCTCACACACATATTCATTCTCTCAGATACACATTCATTCATTTGGTTTCTCACACATGCTCTCACCTC